>VHZZ01022415.1:2638-21822 GCA_009801015.1 Silene noctiflora | reverse complement strand
TTGACGCTTCGCTTTTGGACTTAAAAGTTTTTAAAATCTCGTATTTCCGCTGCTTTTATTCGCTTTTGCGCATTTATTTAGTGTCTCTAAATAGTAGGGTGCCACATCAACGCTAAGCTTTAATTTAAAGTACTGTTGTTTCGTTATCTTTGTTATTCACTACCTCAAGAAACTGAGATGGTAACAGTCTTTTTTATTTGAGAATATCTTGCTAAAGGCTCCTGAGTAAATGAGGGTGTTACAATAACGATTATAGTCTAAACCAATTAGCCATCATATTCCATGAGTAGAGGTCGTTATTGCAACGAGCGGGGTTGGGTGTCTTATWAACGGACTTCCCAACACGTACCCTCACAATGAATCCAATTTCTTATGGTTTTCTGATTTCCTTAAATTCAGTGGCGAGTTTAAACGATTTATGAAAACCCGTGGATAATCCCCTATTTCCCACCTCCACAAAAATCCATAAGCAACTCGAATTTGACACAATTCCGTCTCATGAAACCGTCTCATCCTATAAAAATCACTCAATACTATCACAATATGTCTTATGCTATGCTATCATACAATACAAAACCCCTTATTATTACCCATTAATTACCCATATTACTCATACTAATTACTAATTAACCACCCATAACAAAAACCCCCAAAATTTAGGGTTCATAAGAACTAGAAAAGGGTAGATCTCAACTTACTAAGTGAAAGGAAGGGAGGGCAAGGTGAGCAATCCTCTAATCCAAGCTTGAATCCCATGGAGAAGTGCTTGTGAGTGTTTTAGATACAAGGGAGAGAATTTGGAGTGATAAGGAGAAAGAATGAAATGATTTAGGATAAGATCTCAAATTAGGATATATCGCATACTGTTCAACTGAACTCGGCCGAGTGCCACTCACTCGGTGCCAGACATTCGATCAACTGAGCGCTCTACTCGGTCCACTACAGCCTCACTAGGTCTAGTCTAAGTCTCACTTGGTCTAGTGTATGGTTATCCTTTACTTTCGAGTAGCTCTCATCAACTCCGAAATTAGTCTCACCTATCTCAAGGTTCCTTTGTGAGTCTCCAAACATCTGGGTATTACACATCTAATGTAACTGAAAAACCGAATATGCCAAAATGTCCTTCTAGTCATTATCGACAAAGTGATCTTAAATGTCACACTACCTTCTGAACCCTTCTTGGTAACAAACAAAGATTTGAAACCAATATATTTCGCAACTTTAGGTAATTGAACAAGGTCCAAATATCATCGTCCATCAAATGACTTATTTTCTTTATGTCATCAATCTACCTACATGTTGAACATCATTAATCAACAAACTGGTCAAGGGTCAAGTCACACTCTCAGTCGCCGCATCACTCAAATACCATCCTTTCTCGGGTTTCAAGTCCAAGTGTTCGACAAACTAGTCAAGGGCAAGTCAAATCCAGTGTTCATAAGACGGAAACGGATAGTTTTTTCAGCAGGATCATACTTCAACGAACTCATAAACTCTAAGGTCAGAAAAGGGTAAGACTTCTTATGAAGGTGATACAACCCCTCAAAACCCAAGTTCTCAAATATGTGGCTTATGTCAGATTCAATTCCCAAATCCCTCAAAATACTTGGGTCCACACAACGGGTCGGTCTCATGGTGTGCTCCATCAAGGTAACAAAAGTACCTCGTTAGTCAAAATCAACAAAGATTACCGTGGGGTATTGCTCAATCGGAGGAACAAACGGCTCCTCACTTGACTGGGCCTGCTCAGAGGCAGGATTAGCACGGGTCCTCTTCTTGGCGGGTCCTCTAATTTTCGGCATGCTGCAAAAATACAAGTTCAACAAGAATTTCCGGCACCCACATGATATCAAAGGTGAAAATTCCGATTTTGCTCTCTTTTAAGACGAAGTTAAGACGAATTTTTTGATCAAAATACGCAAAAGGGACGCTATGTAGTATAGTACTAGCACCAGTTGAACTTCTATAAGCATCCTAAGATGAATTTAAGTGGGAAAAAACATCAAAACTTTGGGCCAAACCCTAGAAAATTTTGGGCATCAATATAAAGGTTTTGGGCATAGAAAAACCATCTTTTCCACATTCAAATTGATCATTTGAAGCAAGTACTACCAAACTAACAACATATAATAAATTATTCTATGAGTTCAAGGCCAAAACTTTCAGATTTTGAACAATATTGAACCTTCAATTAATTGAAAAGAACCATTGGAAATACATTACCTTGAAATAGAAATTGATTGGATGAAAAGGAGAGCAAGGACCAAAGAAGACAATGTCACCAAGGTTTTTGTGAGGAGAAGGAGTTTTAAGAGAGTTTGATAGGTTTACAATGAAGAGGTGTCGAAAATTATAAGGGGAAAACAAGGTTATAAGCTTTCCAGAAATTACTCGATGAATCGGCGAAATAGGGGTACTCGGTCGAGTAGTCTGTGCTCGGTCGAGTACACTTACATACTCGGTCGAGTACCCAAAGTTTGTAGTTTACAGCAGCCACTGCTTCTGGACACTCGGCTGAGTGTACCTCATGCTCGGTTGAGTTAGGCGTACTCGGTCGAGTACGTTATGTACTCGATCGAGTACCAGCAACGTGTAACCTAACTTTCTTAATATTAACCTCGTGTTTCCTGCAAACACGAGAAACGTTGTTTGAAGTCTAAAACGTATTCAAAACTCGTCAGAATTAGGTCTTATTCCTACCATCCACTATGCAACTCAGCAATCATACACATGCCTAACTCGTTTGCCCACAAAATATCATATATCCATTACATTCTACGCCAAAATTACCATATCACATACGCACAATACGATTCAAACTTAAATAAATTAACCACTATATCGTATACATGCAAGTACCTACCCAAACACTCCATGAAACAATACCGCATGCCATTCACACATATTATAACCACACCATATATCACACCATAGACATACTCTAATGACACTTGTACCATACAATCACAAATGGAACTCAACAACAGTTACGTAAGATGCAACCATGAGGACAAAGGTAGACTACCGGTCACACATAAGCATACACATCATCCCATACTTTCTCCCACCGGAGTTTCTGGTTTAAATATGTTGGGCTGGGATTCTGAGATGAGGGCGCCTTCTCACCCAAAACTGACATAAGAGGGGTCCCAACACACATACACCAGTTTTATTTTTATTTGACACCCTACATTCATTTGCTTCATTAGTAACTCCCTCGCTTACCAATGAGCCTTAACAAGACTTTCCCTAGTAAATAAGGATGTTACCATCTCGGTTTCCCGAGGTAAGTATATCAAATAGACTACAAAAGAACATTTAATAAACTCCTTTACAACATACAACGGAAACAAAAAAAGATAAACAACTCGGTTATACAACGTAAGGTACAACTGGTGAAGCTACTATCGTCTAACGACCGACTCGATGTCATGCGACCTCTCCGAACCAGTAGCTACATCAAGACAACAAGCACCTAAAAAGTCCATCTGTTCACCATTTGCCAGCAATATCAAATGGATCACTGCAGACACAGACAACAAGGAGAAACACCACAACACACCACACAAGGTCAGTAACAGTAACAATTAAAGTACATAGTAAGAATATCACAAGCATAAAATGAACAGAACCAGGCATATTTCCTCGACACTATCTCCAAATGGCCCTCATCGCACCGAGTGACCAGGTTCTCATCGCAACAGGTATTCCACACCGCCAGTGATAGACCGCAGCTTGTCACCTCAAGCCCCGCTCATCGCAATGAGCGTACCCGGATCATTAATGTGTACATCCCCCTTGTGACGGAGCCACAAGGGGCGAATATGGGGATGAAGACCATCTCTTGACTATGGCTCCACAGTCAACGCCTAAACTGCGGTTACACCGCCACACTATAACCATAACAGAGTAATCGAAATCATACCACAAGACATCTGCAATAAGACTATCACAACAACAATCAATCAATCAATAACTGAAACTAAGTAGGGAAACCCTACATTTTTGCTACGCCATAGAAATGCATCAATCACATTATGCTTAGCAAGCATCCACATCATTTCCTACAACAACGATTATGCCCTATTACTCTGTTATTAAGATTGACTAAGCAATTAACGAATATCCACAAACTTACCTTGAAGAACAACTAGATGTCGACGACGGCGACGACTCAACGCGATGACTCCAAGCATAAGCTATCACCCTCCCCGGATAGGGTTCATGGCTAAGTCATGATTGGGTTAGTGAGAGATGAGAGGATTGAGAGGGAGAGAATTAGGTTTAGGAATGATAAAACGTATGTCGGAAATTATTTAAGTCGTAACCTCCGCATGATAATATAACACGCTGTCAGACGCGTACTCAGTCGAGTACACTGCACTCGGTTGAGTACCAAAGATGCTCCGCCGAGTGACCCTTACTAGGTCGAGTATCCAGTCAAGAACGTAATGTAACTCCCCCTTCCATCTCATACTAAGGGTCCCCCATGGTCAATAGGTCAGTCAACGAGTCCCTAACAGGGCGGGTATTACAAGTTCCCTTATATATTTCTTCAACTAATTTCGTATACGTCATCTTTGTACGAGCTAAAATAAAAAATTGATGTCCTCCTCTATATGAAAAGCATCCATTTTACTCCAACATTTATCCATCCCTATAACACATAAGAGGGCAATCACAAATTTCTATTTTATACAAGAAAATTGAACACATTTAGTATAAATCAACAAATTCTAAACTAACTAAAACCTAATTTTCCCCAAAACACGTAACTACACATAACTTAGTAGCGATTTGAACAAACTCACTAATTTCAAGTTCAAATTTTGGGGTTTTTTTTTTATATAAAAATGCATAAATTAATATATGAGAGCTAGATCTAAGCACAAAAACAACATAATTAATCTCAATGAAAACAAAATAAGCTAAAGCTAACAACAAAACATGTCACTAAGGAAATAAAAAGAAATTAAATTACCTTGCTAATTAGGTATTGTGTCTAATAGAAAAAGGATGTTAATACTTCGCTGGAGACATGCCGGAGAAGAGGGAGGGGTGAAGTGAGATGAGAAAGGTGACGTGAAGTGAGTCGCACTTAAGAGTGTTTGTGAGGTGAGATGAATGATTTCTAATTGATAATGAAAAGTTAAGGTTGTCGGGTCTGATTTGAGGGGGAAAAAAAAACTAGCCTACATAGACACGCTAGACGGAATGTCGTCTTTCTAGCCTAAGACACGCCACACAGAATGACGTGTTTCTTTTAGTCCATTGTTCACTACCTTCTGTAAATTTACATTTTCATACTCAATTGAGACACCGCGCCATCGGTAATGGCTTGTTTGTTCCGTGTTCCAGGTCGTAAAAACTCGAGCCTATGTGGACATCATTTTGACAAATACTTTCAAAACCAACCCAAAACGATAAATACTTTATATTTGAGCATTTTTTTTAAAAATCATTCGGAATAGAGTGAGTACTTATTAATTAAGAAAGGCGATAATATTTACTTCCTCTGTCTCGATGAAATGTTTACACATGCTTTATATACAAAGATCGAAGTATAAAGATTGGGGAATTGCTTTTAATATTATTACAAGATAAAATAGAGAGTAAAACATACCCGAAACAAAAACGTAAACTATTGACTATAATATCCTAAAAAAGAAAAGTGTAAATTATGGACGGGGGAAGGGAGTAATATCAAACTTATGACTTTTGCTTTTGAGTGAATATCATCTATGCATTGAACTTGAGCTCATCATTGTTATTGTCCAATTCTTAACATCCGTTATTTATTTTGTTCAAAAGATGCCCGTATACCATATTCTATCTATGTACGAAGTATTTGTCAATTAATTGTCTTAGTTGTTAATAAATCATGACAAAAAAAATGAGAGGTCATTAAATGATTATTCTGCATGAATAAGTATGAAATAATACAGAAAGTTTAGTTGAGAGTGATGGTACATAATGAGTCTGAGTTGGATTAACCAGAATAATAGGTTAATTTAATAATCAATCATGTCTATTGTCTAACCTACGATACTTCCTAGTTTGGACTAATTAMTTAGGGGACGTTTGGTTGGGGGTTTATAAGAAAGGGAAAGGGAAACAAAGTTACTGATTTCCTTTGTTGGTGTTTGTTTGACACAAATAAAGGGAATGAAACTCCCCTCCTTACCCCTCAATCTATCTAATTCCTTACCCTCACCCCCCCAAGGTATGAGATTTCATTACCCTTGTTACCTTTCAATCACCTTATTCACCAACCACCACACTTGCGGCTACCACCACACCAGCCACCACCATCGCCGCCGCCACCACCGCCGTCGCCATGATGTCACCGTCACCGCCACTGCTGCCACCGCCATGACGCCACCGCCACCATCACAACCACCCCACCTAGACCACCCGCACACCAAAACAAACCACAAACCACCAATCTTCTCCCCAAGTAAATAAGTGGTTATTTGTGGTGGTGTGTGTTAGTGGTAGGATTGAGAGTGGGTGAACCATTAATTCCCTTTCTTGATGTAACCAAACAACTAGTTAAGTTTTAGGTAATCCCTTACCTTTCCCCCTCTTACCCTTTCTAATTTCCTTTCTCTTTCCCTTTCTCTAACCAAACGCCCCCTTAATATAGTACCAGTACACCACTTTTAAGCCTACAATCTCAAATTTGTTGTATATGACATCTTAAAATAATCCCACTCAAATGTAATTGCATTGCATGTATGAGTCTTGTTCAAGTTTGTAGAACTTACAATGACAACTTAACAAATTCTCCAAGCCCACAAAAACCACCAAAACCCTCGAAACAACCACCCTCAACCCAAAAATACGTGTGATTACAGCAGACGGACAATAAAAGGATAACGTGGACGCAGTTATAACCCGTAATCTTGCCATCATAAAGGAAGTTCATGAAAAAAAGTTACCTCCCTGGTAATTATAAGTAAACGAGAGAGAAACAAGGTGCAAAGCATAATTATAATAATGAGGATTATCAAGTGAATCAAGTGAGAAACAGCATCAAGTAATCATATGGGATGAAGAAGATGATAGTTTGTTTACAAGCAATACAATAGAATAAAGCAGGTGCAGCCGCAGCCGCAGTAGAATGAATTGCCGCTATAATTATATCTTAGATTATTAATTATACATTAGTAGTGGTACTAAGCATGCTTAAAGCATAACTGTGTTTTAATTACATACTTAATAATTGCCAACTAAAGACAAAGCAACAATCTGTGTTACTTACTAGCAGGAATCTAGGAATAAATAACAGTGATAAAAAGAAAACCAAATAAAATGATTCATGAGCTACAAAACCAAATTTGAGTACATACCACAATCACCAGAATGCAGAATACACCTAAACACTATTCTCAAAAACGTCAAAATACACAAATTCTCATTTCAGACCGAATAGGCCGTCTCACTTATTGGTAAAAATAAAGTACAAGACTTCTAAATGTGCAGGTGGTAAAAGATACAAATTGTGAAATTACACAAGCAGGCTAACAATTGGCATATGATAATTTCACAAGTATTAGCCTCAGAAAAAGTTTCACAACAGTCACAACTAGCCATGACATTATTCAAATAATCAGATCCCAGTTTATTACACCATTAGTCCATTATAGCATATCTAGAATTCCCAAGTTATATTCATCCAGTCGATTACATATTAACCATACAACAACACTCTTTCAGTCCTTACTATTATTGTCACTATTTGACTTTGGTGATCATATGTTGTCAACTTCGAGACATCGTTTCTCACTTTTCCTCATATCATACAATAATTGATCATAAATCATTAAAAATGAAAAATTGAAAATAGTTGGTTTTGCTCAAAGTTGACAATAGTTGACCATCAGAGCCAAACAGGAACAATATTTTGAGATGCAGGTGGTAAAAGATTTACATACCAATATAAATTGCATGACATCTAACGAGTCCAATACATCACTATAATCTTAGAAATAGTTTGAACTTTGAAGCTCGTCTCAAAAACGCAGTAGACATAGGTTTCTTTCACGAGCGAAGAAGTGCATCCTAACAAGTCAAGAGACACAACACCTGAATTATCACAATGCTGACAGAACCATAGGTAGTCAAGGAGCAAGACGGTCAATCTTCCATGCCCGCCTTCCGTCAGTGTCAACAGGAGAGTATCTCAACCTAACGAAAGTAAGATATTGGTTATGCTTGAAGCAAGTCATAATACAAAATAAAAGCAATGGAAGGTTGAAAAAATCATCAAGCACAGTGATAGTAACGCCAACCATTGAAGAACGGGTCCATGAGGAACTGAGGAAGTACAATAAACATAGAATAATAAATCAAAAGCAAAAAGCTTTGGGACAAAATATGGAGAATCCTGGGATATAAATGGATATTTGGAAAAGGTGTCACGGGAAAAATTCTCTTTACATTAGAGAACAAGATACTATACTCCCTATATTTTGGTACTAGGGTGCCAAAGACAATCAGATTTGCATTCACGCCTGAAACGATCCATACCTTCATGAAATCAAGTACCCTACAAAGGTTCATAGATGGGGATTGGTAGTGTCCACAGCCTGAACTCCTTCAGATTCTTTTTCTTACTTAGACATCCATAATATGTTACTGGAAAGAACTAATTAGAAATAAACTTCTGTACATAGGAACAGTCCCTGTGCCTATTTTTGGCAAAACTGAATTTGGAATTTGAAGCAACTTCTTTCAAATTAATTCCTATGTGCTGAAGGCTGCCTGAAGCTCATTTCTAATTAGTTCTTTCCCGTTGCAAGTTCTTTTCTACAGGGCAACCATAGCAAGCTGTAATCCTGGTAAGCTTATAGCTGTCCCTTGGAACATGTAAAAGGGAATGTCAAATAACAAGCCTATTAATTCTACACCTAATTCCCTAGCATGATCATATTTGAAAAAAAATGATCACTGATCAGGTATTGCAAGTACAGTAGCTGATGAATGATGATTACAGTGCCAAACCCCATGTATCAAAGATACATAAAAGATCCACCCTGACCCAAAGAGAGGAGAAGAAATAAATATTCTGTAAATACGTTACTCAACAGTCAATTCAATCCCACACTGATATCCTCTTAAATACGAGCAAGGGTGTTGATTATGCATCCGCACGACCGCACACATTAAACCTCCACAAAATATGGTAAAATAGACAACTAACGAACCTGTCATGCAAGCGAGAAGGTTGGCCCTGCCAAAACTCAAAAACTTTTGGATACAGCCTGAATCCACCCCAGTAATTGGGTTTGGGAATCACATTCCTGCACATGCAAGCAACAACTTGATTAATCTATGAATGGGAAGGAGAATGCAGACACAATCCGCAAATTTAATTACAAAAATATTGATAAGCGGTAAGAAACTCAACATCAGCCCCTTAAAATGTACATAGAATAATACTTGAAACATATTGTTATTAGTTTTGCAGGATACTAAATCTGACAGGAGATGACATGTTCAGACTAATTCAGCAGAAATGTGTATTCATGAAGGTTCCTCCAATACCAAATAAAGTAAAGAACAAACCACTAACCCATCTGAATATTTTTCTTCTAGTTCTTTGTACTTATCTTGAAGATATTGTCGCCCTAGAACTATGCTACTCTGAACAGCAGGAAAAGAAGAAATCGGCCTTAGTCAACAATAATACACAGTGATGTAGAACTATGTAGAGTCAAGTTAAAAATAATGAAACAAGTGACCAAACCTGCTGGCTCACGATTGCTCCAATTTGACTCCCTCGGGGACGACTATGGAAGTAGTGCTTAGATTCCTCTTCAGAAACTTTTTCAACAGGTCCTTCTACTCTAACCTAAAAGCGAAAACAAAGTAGGCATGATATAATGGATAAAATTAATTCAAGAAAGCAAATATTTTAATGTAAATGACCACTTGCTGATAATACTCAATTTCTAACACTTTTTTGTCTTCTATCACTATGTCAAATTATCAGACATTCCAATTCAACTCTATCAGTTTATCGTCATGGACCTCATCAATGCCCCCAATCCTCCAACACTCCCACCGCACACACACTAAAAGAAATGTGAGAAGGACCATGATAGGCATTGATAGCAAAGCTCTATATCAGAACGAGGAGAAAAGCCTTCATAATCTGTTGTAGGAGGCAGCAAACAAAAACCATAACATGATAGTAACATAGTAAAAGAAAGCAACTTCAATTCAGACATTACTGTTCCCTGTTCAAACAGTACTTTGAAGAAGAAAAGCCGTTTCCATAGCCGCACACAATCATAGACATCATCTAGAAAGTACCAATTCAGATCCAGAAACAAAAATGTATACTCTAGCCACTTCTCACTAACTAAAAAACAAACCTGGCGGTTAAGACCATCCCAATAGAACAGAAGAGCAGCATGTGGATTTTCAGATATTTCGGATCCTTTCTGACTTCCGTAATTTGTGAACCTGCATAATTAATACATAATAAGTCGTCAGCAATATAAAGCAATTCCGTTCTTAATCTTTTTTGCTCAGGCTGAAGGGAAGTGAAAAGCCTACCAGACAAAACCATTTTTATCAACCCCTTTCAGCAGAACCATCCGAGACGATCTGCAGAATAGAACACAAATTATGACCAGGCATGATATAATGACAAGCGTTGAGAACATTAATGGATTATCAATAAGTCAATCATCAGCCAGTAAAACTTACGGCCTCCCATCCTTTGAAGCAGTTGACAAGGCCATGGCATTCGGCTCCTTCAAGCCAGCAGCAATTGCATCATCAAACCATTTACGAAACTGCAAGATAAAATTTTAGACCAAAATAGACATAGAGGGATCTAATACCATGCCTTAAGAACTTCCAATAATATGCAAAACAGAATGTAATGTAGCTTAAAAAGGATTGCATAACCCAGACCAAAATATTGACATGACATATGAGCACATTTTAGCATAAGATCATGGATCCACGGGAGACGGGTGGAGAGCACAGAGTTCTGTAATGAAATAAAGATATTGCTTTTAAAAGCAAAAATAAAAAACAATTCTCATTTACCATGAAAAACAATTCTCATAAGAGTGAAAAATTTGATTCATCGACCGAATAATTGTTACAAAGAAGTTAGATCCTTAGAAGCATGCGCTACTTGAAACTTTTATTCTACCTGATCAAAAGGATCCAGCTCCACCTCCTCCTCAAGAAGAGCTGGTGATATGTAGTTCTCCCTTAAAGATGAAATGTCAACTTGAGGAGGCTTTCCAACACGTACACACATTGAAGTGCCAGGATATGAAGGCAGTTGTAGCTTGTATTTTTCTACAACAGCTGGTGGAACAAATCTTCCTCCTAGAAAGTGGTGTGGACCGACAAATTTCTGGGCACATAACTTTGGAGCAGTTAAAGAGACCTGGGAGTATACAGGGAGCTCTTAATTTCCAAATGTTAATATGTATAGAGCTTAAACAATTTTACCACAAAAGTACACAAGGTTTCAACCAGAGCAGACCAGCATGTCAGGTTTGATGCCTTCTCCATTGTTATCCCCTTCTCCAACATGCCAGCCCGAAGGAATATCTATAGAGACAATTACAGATGACTTGCGACCTATCAGATGATAGTTTTGGCAGGTTATCAGCCTCTGGATAAGAGCGTCAAAAGGTGGCCTAGGGGTGCCTACAAAAGAGAAATTAATATTACAAACCTGAGTTTCACTTCCTATGTATAAAGCTTTCAAATATCAACTACTGATTGTGCTGAGCTAGAATATAAATTGTGCTTGAGGTACAACTTCATAAATTTCGTCACTCATTTATAAAAATAAGAAAGCGTAGTAAAGAAAATGCCTGTATAAAATTCAGGAAACATAAATTTCTTGCAGGAAAACCGCCTTTAACTAGATAGAGACACCAACCAAGATATATCAAGCAGCACTAATTTAGAACAAATCATTACCATGAAAAGAGAACCCGAACATTGCATCAATGATGATGTCAAAGTTATCAGACAAGTCGGAAGGCAGATCCTCAGCAGACACAAAAGGGATAGACAATGATTCAAGCTACAAAATGAGAATGTCAGCTGAGTATCTTTAATCACATTATATAAAAAGTCCCTCAAGCTTCAAGCAACTATGACATACCTGAGTCACCAGCCCACTATACAAAGGCTTCGGAGTGCGCTTTGGGTAACAAATAGTTGGTTTATATCCAAAGTGATACAAATGCCTAGCTGCTACCAGCCCATCACCACCATTATTTCCCGGGCCACAGATAGCAAGGACTCGATTATACTCATTAGGCTTATAAACCTGTCACAAATCACAATGATGAGCTCACCATGTAGCATCAGCTTAAGATAAACCTAACTCATTATATATCACAGAATAATCAAGGATTTTGCAGAAGTGCCTCTTGATTACAACTACAGCCTTCCAAGAGTAACATAGCCTCCCACATCAATGCCACCTTTTCAGAATCCACCTACCCGATCGTTTTGTGGAAAATCAATTTACATATTGAGAAATAGAATGATTTCAGCCGAAGCCGACACCTTTTCACGGTTGAAACGGAAAGCCGAACTTTGTCTGGATTTTGCTTTAAAACCAGATAAATTCTATAACATGAAATGCAACCCAAATAATCAAGGTTTATGCGGAAAGTGCCTCTTAATTACGGCTACAGCCTTCCTAGATTAAATAGTCTCCCACATCAATCCCAACCAATCAGAGTCCACCTATCTGATCATTTTATGGAAAATAAATCAGATATTGAGAAACAGAAAGATTTTAGCCAAAGTCGACATCTGCTCACAACTGAAAACGAAATGCCAAACATAAATCTGGTTTTTTTTGGCTTTAAAACCAGCTAAATTCTGTGAGATGAAATGCAATCCAAATAATACTTCTCCAAGATGTTACTCTACATCAGTGCATAGCCAATATGAGATTAATGGGTCTCAAGACCCCCATAGGTTGTTGGACAAGACGTTTGCGATGCTAAATTTTTCTGATTTAGAGATTTTCCAACTTCCGCCCCCATCATAAAGGAAACCAACAAGAACAAAAATGGCCCCATAATCAATTCTCTCTCCCCACTGCTCTATAAAGTTAATTTTCTCATATGCGAATCAATGACTACAACATTTACTCGCTTATTGTCGACATAGACTGACAATAAATCAGTGTTAGTAGCTTGCATAACTTAAATCAAAGACAGGGCAAGAAAATTAATTCATTAACCAGCTATACAAGATATCATCATCATCATGATCATGAGAGTTAAAAATGCGCGAAAATTAGTACCTCAGCAATAGCACAAGCAACACTGAGACCAGCCAACTCCTAAAGAAACAAAAATTAGATTCAAGTTAATAGTCACAAAACCTAGGTCAATTACAATTCACAAATTCAAAATAAATTAATTTGAAAAAAGCTGACCATCAATTGATCAACGCTGAAGCCTAAAGGGCCCATGAGAGTCTCATCAATCTCGGCGGCGTCTCGCTGCGTCAAGTACGAAATTCCCTCCATTTTTGTTATACTAAGATTATTTCCCCAATTCGTACTTAAACAGCGAATTTGATACCTCGAATAATTCGAATTTCTTAAACCCTAGATTACACAGAGGAAAAAAGAAGATGAACAAGCGACTAATTGAATATAGAGTTATAGACATAATGATAATGCTTTGCGATCTATTTTAGTCACTCCGTTTGTTTGATTTCGTTCCAATTTAACATTTTTTTGTGATAACAGATATACGTAAAATTAAATGTAACAGAGGAAATACAGTGGTTTTTAAAATACGGTTAAAGTATAGTCTCAGAGACCGACCGCGTAAAAGTAGATGAAATGAAAGAGTTACCGGTAGCGGAGCTAGAAGAGTGTGGTTGAGGAGTGAGAACGTTGAAGGAAAATTGGGAAGGATAAATGTGGGTTTAGAAATGAAGGAAGAAGGTGACGCAGATGTTGTATGGTTTACAAGTATACATGACATTGCTTTGCTTTTCTCCACCAATTGCCTTCTCATCTTAATCCTGATACTTCTGAATTTCTGCCCTCTCTCATTTGACAGATGTTGCAACAAATTGCGTTTTTACTCCATCTTTTACTCTTTCACCTACATTTTTTCATTAACTTTCCATATCATACCCTTTTACTTAAACTTAAACAAATDAACCCTAATATGTAATTTTTCGCTCTAAAATCGAATCTAATTATCCCAAAAACTTGACTAATGGATTATAATTCTTTAATAAGTAAAGTAATTTTTTTGTTTATCAATTATTGATTTGTTTTATTAAAATTATTAGGGTTTATATATTAATTAGTAAAACTAATTATCAATCGACATGCGGTGACTTAAGGATATCACATACTYAGTATGAGATTATCAATAGTGACTTGTTTATAAAGTGTTTAACAAACCCCATCTACTGAGTGACTGAGTCAATGGAGTCATGAAATTGATAGGAATGGTGACTTGAATATATCAAATAGCAATGGTCAAACATGTGTTACGCTGACTTCAAAAATTCATAGGGAATGTCACAACATTTGTTGTTACTCTTAATATACCCGAAATTTAATGTTATCAGAGGTGTTGTCGGAGAAGCTAAGGATGAGAATGGGGTGGTCGTCAGAGGGATCGGGGTGGTCCGGAGAGGGGGAGGAGCGCGCGAAAGAGGGGAGTGCAGGGAGGTCGGACAAGGGTCGTCGGAGAAAGGAGGCGTCGAGATCGGACGAAGCATAGTCGGACGGAGTATAGTCGGACGGAGTATGGTTGGACAGAGGAAGGTGAAGGGAAAAAGTGAAGAGAAGGGAGTTGTAAAAATCAATTGAGTGGGGAAAAATGACAAGGGTATAATTGTAAAAGGCGTATGTGAAAGAGTAAAATCCGTATGTGAAAAAGCACGCCCCTTTTAAAATGAGTTTTCCAAATAAATGTTCTAAAATAAAAAGTTGTCCGTCGTCACAGTCCGGCTGGCCTGTGACCGACAATTTTATTGTTCTTATCCATATAAAAGAATAGCTTGGTTGTCTTAAGTGATTGGCGGCTTGGCGCTGGTTGCAAGTCTGATTTTAGCAACACACAAGTCTCCACACACACATGTTGACAATAGTCGTACGATATTTTATTGTCACGCTCGAAAGTGGGGTGGGTAGCAACATAGGTTGAAAAGAGATTTGGGTAACAAAATAGGTTGACCGGAAATAGAATATCAACCTGAGAAAATCATCACAACCAACCGTAACAAGAAACGATCATCATGAATTTAACCTCATCTCCCATATGATCAGGGAATTATACAAATTTATTGTCGATTCATTACAATATGTATCATTCTAAATGATAAGTTGTAACAATTCCTCAAGAAAAAACTAAACGTTCACAGAAGAACTTATTACAATGAAGTCTTGTTTGAACCGAAATTGCAGAAATTGTAGATTTCTGAAATGGATATAAAAGTGTATTCTTAAATGTTTGAGAGACTCTCTCTAGATTTTCCAATGTTGACAATCAGGAAGCAAGACGATCGATTTTCCATGCTTGACTTCCGTCAACTTCTGCAAGAGAGTACCTTATCCTGGCAGAAAAAGAGGAAGACTAGAAAATGAGCACAAAACGAACGTGGTCTATTACTCGATTAGGCAGTGAGTGAATTGAGACAGCTTCGTGATTTAGCCTCAATTATTCAGCACTTAATTATGGAGTTAACGTGTTTCATATGAGACAACCTCACATATGAGACAAACCCAATGTTATATTCTTATCTAATTTTAGAGTTAACAAGTTGGTTTCACGTGTAAGACCATCTCATATAAGTAATTTTTTATATCAATGTTTAAAAGAGGGTTTTGATAGGCATCAGTGGGAATTTAACTTATCAGATAACATAGGAGATTTGAGGCTGTTAAGAGTAAACTACCTGTCAGCCAAGGGAGTTGGTTGGGCCTGCCAAAACTCAAAAACTTCAGGCTTCAGCCTATACCCACCCCAGTGTTTGGGTCTCGGAATTACGCTCCTGCTCATAGAAGAAACCAAGTTAATTAACCTATACAGCCGAAGGGAAAGTAAACTTCTCATGTGACGAAATTCAGATTTAGGCAAACTAACGCCTTTAGTTAAATAAGATTGCTCAGATTCGTTGATATCCATTAGTTGAAAGTACTTGTCGCTGACCAAAAAATAATACTCGTATTGTTTTTTTTTATTTTTTGTGGAAAGGGAGTTCACATAAGAGTTTTAATGCTGAGGAATTTCAAGTCCAAGTTATCTGTATCACCGCTAGCTAATGACTTTAACAATCAAGCTAGCTCATAATTACTACTGCTAAAATTAAGCATTCAATTACTGAGAGCTGCACTGACCCATCAGAAAACTTTTCTTCCACTTCTTTGTACTTGTCTTGAAGATATTGTCGTCCTGGAACAACACTACTCTGAATAGCAGAGGAAAAAAAATCAACGTCAAGAATCCAGAGAAATATTGAAATTCAAAGAATCAACTAACTGAATAATGAAAAGGCAAAGAAAACCTGCTGGCTAGCAATCGCTCCGATTTGATTCACTCGTGGGCGATTTCTAAAGCATTGTTCAGATTCCTCTTCAGAAACCTTTTCAACAGAACCTTGAACTTTTACCTAAAACCTCAAGTAATACGAAAACGTATGACTATGAATGTATAAAGCGAATATGATCGTTAACAATACTCGTTTTAACTCATCGTGTCCACTAATAACCCGTATTATATCAGATTAGTACCCAGGCCAGAATAGAAGAGCTCCAGCTATATGCCCATAACATTAGAAGTGGTTAGTGGTCAATACAAGTAAATGCCTCCATCTATAATACAGCTATATAATATGTCCATCCTCTTCATTTGAAGCCGAATAAATGAGGATTTACTATACAATAGCCATCTTAATCACATCCATTTCTCCAATATTTTTAACTGAGTTTGAGCGAGTTAGATAATAAAGCTATGAATTTATGGCAATGCAAAACAATATGAGGCACTCAAATAACTGTATTTTATAGCCATGGCGATAATGGCATTACATGCGGACTATGATACCGTATCATGAGAGAGTTATTGTATAGTTTTGAAGATTACCACAACCGTATTTTAAGGGTAAGCGTGAGCATAAAGTCATAAACTAAGTATTTAGGAATACAAAACTAAAACACGCACCTGACAACTAAGTTCACTCCAGTAGAACAATAAAGAAGCATGAGGATTCTCAGATAATTCAACTCCTTTCTGACTTTCATAGTTGGTGTACCACACAAATCCATCTTTATCAAACTTATTCGCAAAAACCGTCCGAGATGAGCTGTAAGAAGGAAAAAGGTTATTATGATAAGCATTGAGAATAATGAACATGTCTGACTCTCACACTCAGTGTAAATCACTTTAGCAGCATCGCTTACGGTTTCCCTTGTTTTGAAGCAGTTGACAAGACCATGAGTTTGGGATTCTTTGAGCCAGCAGCAACTGCGGCCTCCATCCATTTTTGGAACTGCGAGATTGAATTTCAGACTACAATTAACTCATAACCAAAAAACATTCTATAATGGGTATATGTAAGCAAATTTACCTCATCAAAAGGATTGAGCTCGACATGGTCCTCAACTAGTGACAGTGATTTACCCTCCATTAATAATTAGTAAAGAAATTTCAGCAAAAATACAAGTGTAACCAAATAAAAACACTAATGAATGAAGAGCAGGGACACTTAGTTGGGGTTAATAAATAAGGTTTGGATATTCAAAAATGGAGGGCTTTAATTTGTAATTCCAATAAGGACGGCATTCAAAGTCTTCTCAATTTAAAAATAGCAAGACCATGGTGAGGAGCTAGCACACCAACTACGAAAATATTCATAGTTAAACAAACTACTGTATTTGTTTTGTCTGAACCTCATTTATGTCACTATGTCAACTTCCAAGAAGTTGAAACTTAAGACTCAATTATTTTGGCAAATCAATGTGTCAGATTGCCACAATGGTAAACACAAACTATGTATTACACAAAACCTTAATTATGATTTTATCAAGCATCAAAACATAATGGAAATTACATCAATTGATGGTAAGATATATATACTATCGCGTGGGTTAATGCGTAATTCAGCGGATTAATAAGTAAATAAGTAAATTAACGGCTTGTTATTAAAGAAACTATTTAATAGATCAACTAATAAACTAAAGTTAACAATGACAATTAATGAGGTCAAGGAGTAGACTAATGTACAAAGTTCAAGGTATACCATAAAATTTGAAAAAAAGTAAGGATAAATATTCCGATATAAAACGAGCTATTTCTCAAATACTTAAATTAGTGTCACATATAAGATTCAAATACAAGAATAACTCGTACCATTTGATCATAATTAACGTTCGTAAGTAGTGAAAGAGCTATAGGAACAATCCATATTCAAAACATTTTTAGCTACAACTTATGTGCTAAAAGACCTAGTAAACGGGTCAATCGGGTTGGATTTGGGTCGGGATAATTCGGGTTCGGGTTGTTGGGGTTTGCAATTGCAAGGATTCAAGTCGAGTCCGGTTATTTTCAGGTGGATTGATTTTAAGTTATCTTGGGATAACAACCGGTTTGCGATAATAAACATTTGGGTCGGGTTGAATGGGATCGGGTCACATCAGGATTTGGGTCCTCAAATCGGGTGCGGGTCAAATATTCGGTTCGATCAGTTTTGCCAGATCTATGCCATCACACTTTATTTAACATATGGAACTAATTTTTGTACCCGTGAAAATCACGGGTGCGTTTAAAATTAATTAGTTAAATTTACGCATAATTGTAACATCATTAATATGAAGTAAAAGTTATAGTGATGTACTGAGATTTTTATTTTTGCGAGATAGCTTATTTTAACAATAAAATCGTCCGCAAGGGTGGAGTCTAGTGGTTCAAACTTGGTTGTAATTCCGGAAAAACCAAGCCTCCCTAAGAGCAATCTTATGAAGTATTTATCACTACAAAATAAACACGGGAAACTGACGAAAAAAATCCGTCAGTAACAGCCAAAATCTGTCAGTAATTGGCTTTACTAACGGAAATTCCGTCAGTAAAAAGCGTCATGTAAATTCGTCACTAAAAGTCAATTCCTGACGGCTATTCCGTCAGTATTTTTTTTCCTGACGGAAT
>VHZZ01022414.1:0-20979 GCA_009801015.1 Silene noctiflora | reverse complement strand
AATAATAATAATAATAATAATAATAATAATAATAATAATAATAATAATAATAATAATAATAATAATAATAATAACATATTATCGTTACGGGAAATTACACGTATTTGAAATTAATAATATTAATAATAATTATGAATCGTATTCAAGTAATAACAAAAAATGCATTTACGATTTAAGAAATTATAAAGCGAAAATGAAAAGTGTAAATAAATAAAACGAATTAAAATATTAAAGCAAGACAAGTAACGTAAGATGAATGAATAGCGACCTAAGACGAAAAGGAAACGAGTACGAACTACAACAAACTCCGTTTCAATAAACAATTATGTAATTATAAATTAACTATTACCGTTTACGTAATTATCGAATTAAAACACGTCATAAAACAAAAGAGAAAACAATCAACAACACTCCCTTGCACCATGTTTAGCCAACCACCCCTGCCACGCTGTGGTCAGCCACCCACCACCACGGTGTGCCCAGCCACCACCAGCCCCGTCGTCATCTCCCACCAGCCACCTTCTAACACACATCCTACCTTAACACAACCACTCAACACTCACAACACTCTTACAAACACGCGACACAAAACACACCACCACCACCACGACTCAGCCCCACACCACCTCTGGCCACCACCATTGTCACCTATGACGCACGGTGGTTCCAGGGACGGTGTCGCCTCCCCCTCATCGCCACCACACAAGCCACCAACGCTGTCATAAGACGGTTCCACCACTCGCACCCCATTTTCCCCTGTTTTCGCACAAGCAGCCATCACTGCAACCAACTACCACCCTACACCACCACGACACCACCACTACGACCGACAAACACCCAGAAGAACAACCCTACCTTCCCCCTGCCACGGCGACCAACGACCACGACACACAACTCGTCTTGAGTTTATGACCAAAAAACCCGCAACAAACAAATATTCCTCGAATTCTACGGCAACCACCACCAAAACCACCACCTTTACCACCCACCATGGTCGACTCCACCACCCACGACTAACCAACCCTAACCCAGGTCAAAACAGCCACGAAAGGAGGTCCAAACACGTGTCTGACTAAACGTTGCATCCTTCCTGCCTCAATCACCGTGGTGGCGCAATTTGCCACCACCGACCACCACCTACCACCATGGTGGTCGACTCTACCCTAGCAAGTACCTCCCACCAACCCAGGTAAGTCGAGTCAGTCTAGGGTCGGGTTAGTCGAGTCCTAAGTAGGTTAACAAAAAATGGTAAAAGCGAAACGATAAAGCGATATATAAATCGTACCTTGAATAATTCCCGTCTCAAAGTCCTAACTTTCTCCCTCTTTCTATCCTCACAATTTCAGAAAAAGTATGTGGAATGGGTGTTGAAAAGGCCGGTTGGGAATGGCTATATATTAGCCTTGTAATTATCACAATAAGGTTCAATGAATCGTTGATTCTTATGTTTCGTAAATTGCTACGTTCAAAACTCGTAAAATAATGCATTCAACCTCGAAATAAACTCGGTCCTCCATCCTATGTACACGGCTGCCCAAAAACCGATACCGTCTCATTATTTTATTATTTAACGTACTCGAAGTAAAGCGTAATATAAATTAAATATAATTAAATACCGTAATTATCGTCTTAAAAATCATTTCGTTACAAATATCATGATACGGAAAATACTATTATAGTAATAATACACTCTCAAATAAATCGTTTAGATATAAAATATATTTTTCATAAATATAAATACATTTCTTTAATAATAATAATTATAATATATATGTATATATATTAAGAATAAATATTCACATTCATAAAACATATTTATTAAGAATAAATATTAACTTTCATAAAACATATTTTAATAGAATAAAATATATAAGAACATAATTTGGTTATAAAAAGACTCATTTCATAAAATACATATATTAATAATGATTTGATAAAACTTTAAAATAAACATAATTATGTCGACAAGCCTCTTAACTAAATCTCGGAAAAACGGAGTATTACACAAACCCCCAAATTTGTTACATAGACGGACTTAGATGAGCAAATAGAACACAATTGTCTCCCTGTGGATACGATCCCGACTACCCTAGTTATATTAGTTAGTGATCAGTTGGTTATCTTTTGTAGGTATTCGACTAGCCTGTCATTCTACGCTTAACATTAAATCTAAGAGCTTCAACATTCATGGCACCAGTGAGCTTCCCTTGTTCTGACTTTTCAAGCAAGTATACTGCCACTTTATGCCTAGCTGATTCGGACATACACTTGGCTCCCATTGTTGATTGAAGATTGTGTAATTTTTTGGGTTTGTAAATATTTGGTTGTGTAATTTTTTTGTTGTAAAAGCTTTGTAATTTTTTTTAGGAACCAATGTAAATTTTTTTGGCAAAATGCCTTTTGGCTGTAAGTATTTAGAGTAGTTTCCTCTATTGTTTTGTACTGAAATGAACCACTACTTGGGATATGATGTTTTTTGGAGGGAAATATCATAAACACTCTATTTGGTGGGGTTTTTTAAAATGTATTTTTTTATGGGAATTTTAGCCCCTAATTATTTTGTTAATACCAACTGGTTAACAACTAATAAAGCAGATTTTTGGGAATTGAATTGTTCTTTTAATATTTGTTTATTTTCTCTTTAAAACTTGTGCATAAAGCATAATGGTAGTGTGAAGTTGAATGCAGAGAATATTAATATTCATGTTTTATCTAGAATGAAATAGGAGTGGACAATTTAGGTGGTTGATTAAAACTAGTTTAGATCCCGCGCAATAAATGCGCGGTTCTTATAGAGGTTTTGTTTTTGTATTACTTAACCATAAATTAACATTTTATTAAATTTTCATATTTCACGTAATTATATTTTGATATGAAAAAAAAATCGAGCTGTAAAATAATAGTGATAGCTCATTAATTGTGAATTTTCACGTTATTATATTTTGCTTTGAGAAAAATAAAACTAAAAATTAATTCAAGAGAATTGAGTAATGTGCTGAAAAAAGTTTTTTAAAAAGTATTTTTTTTATCCACAAAGCCAACGATTCCAATTTTATAAATTCTCTCAATTTCTTTTTGTCATAAAAGTAATCAAAACGATTTATGGTTTGTTTATATATAGTATATGAGTCAAGTCATTCTTAAATAATAACATCAATAAAAATTTTAATATTTTCTACTTTTATATTATTTATTTATATTTTAATCAAAATATTATAGTTTAATGTATAGTTAAAATATATAATTTTAATGAAAAGATCAATTTTAATAAAAAAAATTGTATAATTAAATATATTATAATTATTAACTTCCTTATTTATAATTATAATATAATTATTATAATTTTCTTATTTATAAAGGTTTTTTTGGAGAAAAACTTGTAAACTCACCTATTATTTTAATATACATGATTGTCGACCGTTCGTGTTTGTGGAGTACTCCAACTATTATGTACCAACCTTATAATATGATCCACTTAATTAGCCCATTATTCCTCAGTCCGATTCCTCCCGTATCTCCGGCAACAATTTCCATCGTTTCGCCGGAAATGTTTTTCTCTCTACTCTCTATCTTCACACTCAAAATTTGATTATTTGTATTTGCGTTTTAAATGATTTTAATCGCGTTTTTTGTGTGTGTTTTAATTGACTTTTTATCGATTTCAATGCAGGAGGTTTGATTGCTAATTTTGACCCGATAATTTCAGGTGTGTTTTGATGAAAACCTAATTGATGAGCTAAATTGTTAGTTTTTACTTGTTCGATTATGAATTTTTGGTGGTTTGATTGTTAATTTCGTTGTAAATTTTGTTGTTTGTGATAATTGCAGGAGGTTTAAGTGCGTTTTACGTTTCGATAAATTTAGGTATTTTTCGATGAAAACCTAATTAATGAGCTAAATTTGAGCTTTTGCATGTTTGATTACGATTTTTAGGTGATTAGATTGTTAATTTCAATGTAAATTTTGCTGTAATACGAAATTCGCAGCCTAGGTTGTCAAATTGTTGAGATTTGAAGATTGATTGACGGTTTCATCGCTTGATTTGGCAAAATGATGTCGCTCGAGATGAATGATAGAAAGAGTGAGCATTATTTTTACTTCACCTTGTACTTTTTTCAATGAAAGTTCAGCTAGAATCAGAATGTAGCGATCCCATTGTTTGATTGTTTGATCATTTTAATGGAACCAAGTAGTCGTGACGTTTTTGCTATGGCGATGGATAATTGGCAGTTAGTTTGGTATCTTTGACTGTTATTCGAAGAAAATATTTCAGAAATTTAGTGTATTTACAAAAATAGAGTATTGCTGAAATGTTAGACATCGCATGAGCCATAATATAGTCAATGTCATGAGTTGTTAATGGCATAGGCATGGAAGGGAAGTTTAGGTGTTTTAGCTCAAACTTGTTTTTTGTCAACACAGCGAAAAAGTTATGAATGATTTGGATAACATAATAGAAATATGTGTGTAAATTTTAGTTGTGCAGTATTTTATAAGAATCAGTGGTTGAAGAACATGCTCAATCTGTTGTCATATATGACATTGCCTGCCATGTGACCGTGTCTACACTCTTTTCTAAAGGAAACAAAACTTGAACTCTTTTTCTTTGTACAAGGAAAAAACAAAGTTGATCATCTAGAATAGAACTGACCTATTGCATTCTGGAAAGAGTAAAAGCCAGTGACTTTCCACTTCGAAAGAACAGGACACGAGTGTCCCATGATGGCAAGAAGCCGCCTTTTGAATTCTGAAGCGTTTTAAGATTCAGTTTGGAATTTCATGAGTATGTTATTAATAGTACTATCACTAAAGATGTCTAACTGTCGTTACGTGGCATGGAGCAGAGATTGGACTGGGTTTGACCGGGTTTGGTGTATTTTTCACATTCCTTGGTGTTGTTTTCTTGTTTGACAAAGGATTACTTGCGATGGGAAATGTACGTATCTTTCCTTTATAGTACGCCATAAATTATTGTCTCCTCTTATATTGATCAGTGTGAGCTACTGTACTTTCTCTCACAAGTCTTTCGTTCTTGCATCGTTTCTACAGATCCTTTTCTTGTCTGGGTTGGCACTGACAATAGGATTGAAATCCACTCTACAATTTTTCATGAAGCCACAAAATTACAAGGTATTGCTATACCTCTTTTTGTTCTAGGTCATTTTCATACCTGTTTCTTCTACTTCGTAACTTGTCAGTGTTTAAATGTTCCTCTCTATCTTCATGTTGGACAGGGGACAATATCCTTCGGTGTTGGCTTCTTTTTTGTTCTGATAGGGTGGCCAATACTGGGAATGATATTGGAATCGTATGGGTTCCTCGTACTCTTCAGGTCTGACTTTTATCCTCAAATGCTTTGCTTATGAACGGTTTTTGCTTATTACTGATGAGTGGTTGCACTGTACAGTGGCTTTTGGCCTACTTTGGCGGTGTTTGCGCAAAGAATTCCTGTTCTTGGCTGGATATTTCAACAACCATTCTTCAGATCTGTATGCAAATCAACACCCTTTTAAGTCTTCATTACTTTTACTTTCACGTCATTTTTTCATTTCGAGTACCACATTTACAATGGTCTCCTGGATATGCACTTGCTGGATGGTAGTTAAACTGTAGTATTAGTTTTTGTTGGGGTAATCTAATTTGATTAAGCCCTTCAGTTTAGCATAAGGACTGTAGACATTCTGACATTGGATGTTTCATCTTAAGGACCTTGATTTTGCAGTATGGATATTTAGGGTGTGTCCTTATAGTCCTCAAGGTTGATATCGTTAATATCAGTCCTTGGGCAGGCATGGTCGAAACTGAAGGCTGTCGATAATAACGACTTGGAATGTTTTACTATTAAGTGTGGAGAGTATAAGTTGTACATTTTGAAGAGGATGATATTTGGACTCGTGGTGTTTCTTGGTCTCATGAAGGACCGAGTAAGGAACGGAACGTTATTGGCATTTGCTTTTCTGTTGGATGCTAGATTGTTCTCTTGTTGGCCGGTGAAATTTTTGGATGAGAAATAAGACAGTATACTACCTTGCTATTTTTCTCCTTTTCTTGCTGCCCCGTAGGTATAAGTTGTTGCAAAGGTTTGTCAAGAGATGAGAGATGAGACAATATACAACCCTGCTACTTGGCCATAAGTTGCTGGCTTGCTGCAAAGTTTTGCAATGTATAAAATGCTGAATTAGATACGGAATATCTGTGAGTTTCCAATATTTGCTTATCAGGGATACTTGTATACATTAGTTTATTTCCTTTAGCATCATCCAGGATTCCAGGATTAGGGGTACCACATTATTCATGATGATACATTTTCAAATTTTGGATATTTTTGGCGTTATGCACTATTTACTCGATTTAGTTGGAACTGTTCTTGCCTTGATATTTTTGTTTTCTTTTTGGTGAGTTATGTAATTCGGATAGTACTCCAGAATTATTTGTTTTGGTATGACTCCTTTGGTTGGTTTTTGGGGGTGGGATGATAGGGAGCCTGGGAGTTTTACCAAAGATACTATTTCTAATCTTGCGCACTTTAGGAATATTTTTTTCACGTTGAAGATGCTGTTGAATTATCCTCTTTCTTTTATTCGGAAAGTCGCCCTTTCTCTTTGTAAAGCCAACTTTTCTTTTGGCGATCAGTTCTAGTTTGTTACTCAGTTAATCTTATGACTTTAAAACCTGGTTTTCATTGGATATTATAGTTTCCTTGACAACGATGTGGGAAATATTTAGTCGTTTAGACACCATGTTTGGTGGAGTTATAAGTACTCCTTTTCAAGTCGCATACTCGCATACCGTTGAGTGACCTCCACTTCTGCACTTACCATTTACTACTCTGTGGATGATTAATTCATTACCTTAATGAGTAAGTAGTTCAAGGAAAATTTGACTATTTAGTGCACCAAAAACTTTAAGGCTCATGTTTACACTGTGCGACGAGGTGTGGAGAACTGCAGAACGTTCAAGTTCTTCGTACATTATAGTTTAACTGCTTCAATTTGAATGTCATTGACATTATAATGTGGTGTCGTTTTCTCTATATTCTTTTTGGTGAATTAACGGGAAGTCTATTTCTTTTGTCTGAACAATTTTTTTGTTTGATTTGGCATGCAGTTAATAGATCGATACCGTGGGAAGCGGGTGCCTGTTTGAATCAAATTGTTGAGCTATTCACACATGTAGGAGTTAGAACCAACCTTAAAGTTTAGAGGAAGCACAAATCTCTAGAATTCCTCTATTTGACGACAGTGTACAGATTCTCATAGGTGATATACTGATATTAGTTCGTTTTGTGAGAACTATTCAATGATCACCACTTAACTTCCAGCATCTAAATTATGTCATCGATTTGTCAAATGGCCTTTTCTCGTATTCGACAGAGAATGCTAATGTAGCCAATTATCTTTGTTGGATTCCTTCATATCAGGGCGAGACACGAATCATAGTTATCATACTGTAAAATGATGTTAGAAATCGGAAGTGTTTTGTCCGGATTGTTTTGCGAGTCTTGTCAATGGTTTTATACATGTGAATATATTTTGCTGTCACAGTGACTACGAAAAGATATTGACAGTAGAAGCCGACCCTTTTATCTTGCCATATATTGACAAAATATGTAAAGGATGAATGGGCTGCAGTGCAGATTATTTTGTGAAACTATAAATGCTGTTGTAATTTTGTGAAACTATAATGCTGTTGTCTTACAAAGATTACAGTTTTTACTACAAAGAATGAGAACTTGACAAAAGAATAATCTGGCATTGACTTGTTTTATGTAAAACTACGAATCTAACTTGTTTTATGTAAAACTACGAATCTAAATGTAGACGCTTATATGATGGAAATTATAGCTTCCTGTTCAGGTATAGCTAGCAAGCTTCAACGATGTTTGCTTCGCCACTGTGATTCACTTGCAGCATTCTGCTAGTTGCGCTAATTTTTTCCATAAAGGCCGAGATGACAAGCAATTGATCTCATCCTGCCCGCTTGGCAGATCAATGAGGTGTTGTATCCATTGGATAACAACCAAGGACCCGAAGAAAACTAGCAAATTCCTGCATAAACAATTGATCTTATTGAAATTTGCATGCAAGAATTCTAATAGGAAGACGGTCAATCATAGGTAAAAATTAACAATTCGGCAACAGTTGCAAACTTGCAAATATGACCCCTAACCATTGATTTATTAGCAATATCTTTTTTAACCTTGTGTATTACTCCGTCTCTACCTACAATTTTTTTTTTTTTTTTTTTTTTTTTTTTTTTTTTTTTTTTTGCTTTTGAAACGGTTTTAATGTAAGCATATGCAAGTAGGGTAGGAACTAGGAAGTCAAGGACTCAGTCTCCGCCACAAAACATATCTAAAAGGGAATAGTAACCGGTGGCCATAGACTAAAATGGAATGTTAAGGGACAAACCAAGCATTGAATACACCTTTTAAAAATTTATACGGAGTATTATGATATGCGGAGTAGTTTTTTTTATTCAAAATAGGAATGGGATGTACTTTGCTATATCAAAATTTGAGGAATTTACATGGCCTCTAATACAGTATGTCAGTTAACATTTTGAAAACAAGAAAGAACAAAATCCGGAGAAAGTCGGTTAAACATAGCCAATGATAATCTGCATGCAAAGAAAGAAACTGACCTGGAGATGCCCTAACGCAGATTGAGCTTGAGGTTCCGCCATTGATGCTTGAAAGTCGATGTAGAAAAGATAGTCAAAATATCTGTTCCAAAAATACGCATCACCTTATTACAAGGCGATAAGCCGATAATGTAGAATGTAGGAATATCTATAGTGTGACATTACCAGGGAATGTTTCGAAATAGAATACACCCTATAAGAATTATTTCACCTAAACCAACTAAGAACAATTATCTTCTGCGATTCTACTGCTACATTATCCTAGTGCCTCAATGAAAGGTCGGATAAGAAGGTCGATGTTGTGATGATTTACACTGCTAAATTTACATGATGATTTACAAAAATTAGTTAACAGCTATCATAAAAGGGAATAAATGATCACGGATTGAAAACAACCCAACCCAACATAATCCAAACCGAAGAATAATGAGTCGTTGACTACAACATCATTCATGACTCTAACGAAAAGTTGGTCACCACAGCAACATTACAAGAACATGTCAGTGCAAATCAAAATACTACGAAGTACAATTTATTAATATTATACTAATTATTAACATATGATTAATATTTATAATAATATATTAATAATAATATTATGAATAATATTATTAATATTACTAATATTAACATAATTATAGTATTATAATAATATCATAATATTATTAATATTAACTAATAATATTATATTATAATATAATATTATACTATTATCAATTATACTATTAATCATTTTAATAATTATCATAGCTATTAATATAATAATATTATAATAATAGTTAATATTATATTATTAATAATATTAGTAATAATATTATTAATATTATCATATTATAATATTATAATAATTAATATTATAATATTTTTTAGCACTTACTTGGCACTCCCTTTATTCGAGTCATCAATTATCCGTAGAGGACGTTTCCTTTGTGGTCTACTCTCGATCTGAACACCAGAGCGAAAACACTGGTTACATGCATTTACAAGGACAATCGCTAGCAACACAACCAAAAGGGCTCTACAAAAGTATATTCAAAAGGCTGACCTTTGTTAAATTGATGTCTCGAAGGGCAAAAACTGCCAATGCTTTGAAAAGTACACCAGAACCTTCGTCCAAGGAGAAAACTATGCTAGTCTGAAAAAAAAGCATAACAATTACGCAAAGAAACAAAAGAGGGAGATAAAATACGTTGGAACTCTTTGCAAAAACTCGATCAATAGAACTAGTAGTATCCTTAATTTGGGTTATATGCGAACAAATTATACCTTATGAGGCTTGTCAGTCCTGGGAATATTAGGCTCTCGGGCAAGCATTATATAACGCGTGATGTTGTCATCATCATCCTGCTCACAGTGACACAGAAAATCAGATAATCAGCATAGTCCTCAAAACATTCCGTGCTTAAGGGTAAAATAAACATAACAGAACAAAAGTGGCAGTTACATCATCTTGTATCGATCACAGAAACCATCCATTTTAATGCAGCCAAAGGTTCATTGTTCTTTAAAGTTAAGGTCTTGCAGTATAATGTATTGAATCCCAAACTTTGTCTAAGGACGAATTTAATAACAAGAGAAAGGTTGCATATATACAACCCCTTTTGCCATGCTTTGAATGAGAGCATTTTTTTAGTAAGTGAGGTGAGAAATCAATCGCTGATTAGTCAATGAACACCAAGCACTAGGAGGTATAAGAATATGTTGTTATCAAACAAGGTGGCAGTCAAGAAGCTGTGCGTGTCATGACCAGTGTGGCAACCTCGTTCACAAATACACTCTCTTCCAGAGTGGATGACTCGGTTCAAGAATCGGCCAGCCGAAGCCTAAACCACGCAACCGTGATCATGGCGTCATGAGTTATGTTATTTTTAAACGAGTTTTGACGCAAAATAAAAGTGCACCTGTATTCTTTCTTCAAGGATATCGAGGCCATAAATGGCAGCAGCGCGCACACTTGCCACAGCTCCTGTATCTCTTGCATGCTGTGACGCTACCATCTGAATTATAGAATGCAACATATGGGTTGTGTCTGTCCTAACACATTATAATTGAGTCTACTAAAAAACTGAAAAGGGTCGCACTTGTGCAGCACCAGCAGTGTCGTCTGTATTGATCCTAACAAGGCCCAATTTGCTCAGAGTTGATTCACATTGATCAAGAGCCTGCAAGAAGAAATATCCATTTTGTAAAAGCGTGTCACGGGAAAGCACTACACAGAACTAGTCAAACAAATTCAGGACAGCAGGATCCATGATTACCATGAATAAATTTCCGAGTTTTTATTGTATGGGAACGAAGAAGCACACAAAGATGAGGATGAAAATGTAAGTTCTGTAAAATGCGGGGTCTCAAACCACAATGACAGTAAATAATACGAAAGAAAATTATCCAAATGAGGAGTTTATTCACGGACACCCAAATAGGAAACCAGCCAACCAACTGAGCAAAGTAGCTTATTTATGGGAACAAGGAGTATCAAACTAATTTGAGTGCTGACGAGAAATGGGTACAAGTATGCAGAAATGCAGAATAAACGAGAATTAAATACCTGAGGGTGACTTAGAACACGCTTCAGATCCTCTTTTCGAACCCCAGGTAATGCCATAAGACAGTGATTAACTCCTAACTGGACCTCACCCACTATATGCAGCCTATGACGGAGTAGTAGATCATAATTGCGGTGGAGACTACCGCCAACTGTGTTTTCGATTGGTATAACTGCCCTATCCACTAGCATAAGCTCAACTGCCTACAAATTAATGAGTGTTAGAAAATTGTCATGAGTGACCATGCATGTCCAGCGGTGAGTTTTGCATGAGATGGCATTACACGGAAAACAAACCCAAATTTTTATTCCTTCCCCGTTTGATTATAGGGTTATTAATTAAGTTGGTCCCACATGTTTCCAATAGCTTGTATATGTTTTTCAAATTATGTGAGGGAAATTTAAAAAAACGTATATAACATATTGGAACAGAGAAAGTATGTTTATGTGATGCCGTATAAGAAAAAAATGGACTGATAACAGATTGAACCTTAAAAGCAGCTTCAAATCCATCACAAGGAAAAGTCTCGCAGTCTGGATACGCTATCAAAGCTGCATCCTCGCTGTATGATCCCGGCACACCCTAAATTAATGTTAGCATCCACGTGTTAGACATAAAACTTATTTCCATGGCAAAATGAAAACAACCAGGTCAAAACCATTCACCTGATAAGCAACTCGTAATTTTGAACCATCGTTTCTGGAAGAAGAGAGATCAGAAGCAGACAAAGGTTCTGCAGTTCAAATCGTGATATCGGGAGATATGTAAATTACAATTAACATTTAGATAACTCAAGCCAATCATTACAACAACAACATGATGAGAGCCTTAGTCCCAAATGAATTGGGGTCTTCTAACATGAATCACAAGGACTTTATGCGTCATGCAAGGTTACACATCATGATTAAAAACACAAAAACTAAAGCTCAACTATTTTGCTAAACATAAAAAGCTCTAATCTTCGGTTCTTTCTTAATCCCAACTTTAGACCACTTCAGGCACAAGAACATCCACAATTATACATGATGATAACATATTCTATGGTGATGCCAACAAGACATTGAAAATACATTATTAATCAGAAATTAAATGCCGCGTCTCTTATTTTTCTTCCAAACTCTTATCCGTGTTGATAGTATATACAGACTTTTTCATGCATATCTTCTCACGGCAACGTCGTCTTCTACTACTCTACTAGGTTGTATGCAAAGTTCGTGTTCGACTATTGACAGACTAGGGACCACCAAATAAACAAACCAGAAGTCCTAGAAGTACCTTTGGGTATATATAAACTCCAATATACGCGATGAAATTCTCCATTTTCAGTAGCAACTGGACTATTAGATACTAGGTCATATCGGAAACATATCACACAAGGTCACCCATGTCGAGAACGATTAAATATCACTTATAAGATCCAGACACTCCCAACGTCAGAACCGGAGAAAACAATTCCAATATAGTACATAACATAAAAAATAAGCTCCAATCTTTGACGTTTCCTACATCTTAACTAAAGATCGATTTCAACTGAGCATATACAGATGCACTGCACCAATATATTACACCTACAATAAAACCGGACGTTATCTTCAGATGTCTGGATATTATAGCTTTATTCCCAAAATCAGAACTCATAGTTTCACTTATTTTTCATTTAACCCTGGATCCTCTTCTATAACTTATACAAAGAACATAGCTTTTCCACGAAAAACATTATGAGAAAAGTCCGTGAATGATAACTTAAGACCAAGTAATCAAACACAAACAAACAAACAAACAAACCATCCAGAAAGTACTTTCGAAAAAAAAATGACCTCCAACTTAGGCAATGTAATCTACATCTCCTAAACAAGATATTCAGCTACTACAAGGTCATATAGCAAGAATAACATTAACAACTACACTGATACTGGAAAGTGAAAACAACCCGAATAAAAATGACAACTATGTTTGCAGGTCACACATGGCTTATGGCTAAACGTAAAAATTGAAATGCAAATCTCGTATTCAATGTCACAGCTCTAGGAAAGCTCGATTATAATCCGAAACCAGAAAGTTCTAAGCTTTAATCTTTTTCAGATACCAATTTACCAACTACAGACCACTTCCAGACACAAGGGCAAACAATTATACATGATCCCAATGAAATTGTACCTAAGGAAGTTGAAAATACACTTCAAAAGAGGCCTGGATAAGCTAATCATTCACAAAATTATACGTTCCGCCTCTTATCATTTTTCATCAAAACTTGAATCCACATTGATCGTATATACAACATACCTCCTCGTGGTTATATGGTCGTCTCCTGGGCCATACTGTATGCAACTTTCATATATGACTAATAGAACCAACTGAACACCGAAAAACAAACTAGCGGTCCAAACATACCCTTCATCATATACTAGGTCATATAACAAATATAAGATAGACACATGGTCATGTCTAGAACAGGAAAAATCTCATAACACAATGTCTCTAGGGTTTAGAAAATCAAGTGTCATAACTTTAGAGAACAATTCGATTACGATTATAGTACAAAACATAAAAGAGCTCCATTCTTTGATCATTTCCACATCTCCACTATAGACTACATCCTTGAATCGAAAAAATGAACTCCAACTCAAGTCATGTAATCCCATTCCCTCGACTAGATATTCATATATGTCAACTCTTTATCGTCAACTAGCCAAAAAGGCTCCGACAACTAATGTTACATCTCACACAAGGTCACATGTAAGAATACAAGGAGACTGTCACTACACAGCAATACAGCACACCACTTAATTGCATCACAAAATCATACTTACCCTCTTAGCTTTACTCCAGCTCAACAAAATGCGAAACTAGCAATGACAGCTACAACTACCGAAAAAAATCAGGAGTAACGATTTTCAGACTTGGGTTCAAATCTCGTCAGTAACCAAAGTGCTGCCATCGTGACTCCCTTTACACTAAATGGATACAATGCAAAACTGCCAAAGCTCCAATCTTTCATCAATTACCAATCTCAATTCTACTATACAATTATAAAAGGTCACGTGTCAAGAATACAAGGAGACTGTCACTACAAGGAGAATGTCACTACACTATAGACCATTCAATTGCATCAGTAAATCATTACTTATTGCCGTATCAAAATACCAGATTACCAGTTCAACAACACTGCAAACTAGAACACATCACTAGCTTATCTGGTAAAGTCATCGATCAGTGTGCTCATGATTTGAGTTTAGAACCCGTCAACAACCAAATTGAAAAGAGTACAATGCAAAATTTGAAAAGCTCCAATATTTCATCAATTACCAATCTCAATTCTACTATACAATTAACATAAAACACAACCTAAACACCAACAAATCATACAAACAACAAAAAACCTGCAACAATATGAATAAAAACACTTACTAGGAAGATTATTCAAATCATTATGAAAGTCAGAATACTCCCTCAAGCTATTCCCACCGCGGTCGGGTTTAGAAGAGGTCACAGCCTTCAATGGCTTCCCATCTTCAACATGAGTGATCACCCTTTCACCCAAAACTCCACAATTACACAATATCCTAAGATCTCTCTTAAAACTCAATTCAGCACCCTTTATTCTTGTTATTCCCACACATCCATACATAAAGCAATCGACTTTTAATGCCATATTAATTAACACTAATTTATCACTACTAATAATCAATAAATTCAATGTTTATAATCTTAAATTGAAATACCCAGAAAGTTTATAATCAAATTGGATGTGATTTCAACATACCCACTTTAAATTGACAGGAAGTATATCCAAATTGAGTGAAATTCTACGTTTTATAATGTGATTTAATTACAAATATGATAAGAAATGAATGAAATTTGGAAAGAAATTTCCTATCAATGAAAAATCAAAAACTTGATGAAATAAGGTAGGTGGGAAAATCACAATTGATTTGATTTGCAAGCAATTAAGAAAAATGATGAGACGGATATTGTCGTCTTAAACAAGAATTTGTCGACGAAAGACAGGTAATGTAGTTAATTTAATTAACTAATTACTATGTATGTATCTTCTAGCATTGATTAGAAGTAAAGCTAGATTTAAAGAAAATGAATTAATTCAATTAAATTTGACAATGATGAACATAAATTTTGGAGACATAAACAGAAAGTGGAGATGTCATGGGGAACTAACTGCTATTGAATGCCATGGAGCCATGGAGGTGTGGTGCAAATGTGCAATAATGGGTCATCAATTACTGTGTGAGTGTGACACCCTTGTATGCGTACTAGACTTTGTAAACTCAACCCGACCCGATTGACCCACCCCGAAAAAGCTGACCCGAAACCCGTAATTGACCCGAACTGCTGCCCCCGAAGCCTGAATTGACCCAATCCGACCCGAAAATGACCTGAGCCTCCACGAACCCGTAACAGACCCGACCCGAAATCACTTAACCCGAAAATGAGCCGACAAAATATAAATTTAATTGACCCTAAAAGATTTGAAATGCTTTTTCTCTCTTAATCATTTACCCAAAAATGACCCGACCCGAAATAACCTGACCCGCTTGACCCGACCAAAAATCCCGAAACATACTCGCAGCCCGAAATGGCCCAACTCGACCCGAACTAACCCAAAATTTTGAAAAACCTGAAACGACCCGACCCATATTAGCCCGACCCGTTGACCTGATTTACCAAATCTATGCGTACAATTAAAATTCATTCCGACGAGAATAAAAAGGGGATGACCACTTATGCAGTTGTTTGGTTACCCTTGCAAAATCATGGGAAGTAGAAATTCGCATGAATTGCAAAATTGGGAGTTGTTTGGTTGCTCAATTTTGCAAAAATGGGGAAGTAGAACTTCCTATGGAATTAATTTCCTACAAAATGTAGGAAGTTACTCATTAACACTCCATTGGTAACTTGCAATTCCTATGAATTAAGTTCCCACACAGGTAACCAAACACTTTTTAGAAATTCCCATGAATTAGAAAATGGAGTTTATTTCCCATGATTTTCTACTCGACATGAATTTGCACTTCCCATATAAACCAAACAACCCCTTACATTTTCAAGAAAATAATAAGATGATGACTTGCGTGTTACGCGAGTGGCCTTATGTAGATTTGTAAAAAGAGATATAGAATTGCTGCTTTCTCGAAGTTTCGTTCATCTTTTCCAATTTCCTTTTGTTTACATCACAAGATCGACAATGCTTTCTCTCGTCTTTGTCGATTAAGGGTATTGTAAAGCTAATAAAAATGCAATTTATCTTCCATGGAATTCTACTCAAGTACTCATAATATGGGTTCTTGTAATCGTCTTATATGAAATTTTGGGTCAAAATCAGCAAGTCCCAACCTGATCAGCCGTACAACATTTAGCCTTCTTTTGGGACACGCTATCAACTGGGCCAATGAAACTTAGAGACCCGTCGGCCGTGGCCCAACATTAAATAGGGCTTTTTGGGAAGTTAACGATAAATTGTATTCCCTCCATCTTAATTATTTGTTTAACATTTTTTTGGTTAAAGGTATTTCAATTACAAGGGTAAACAAACGATTGAGACGAAAGAAGTATCTAAAGAATACATAAATGTAACGATTAAAATATACCCATACTTTACTTTGATGAGATTAATTATGTCAATCATAATTATGTTGCAAGTAAGAAATTGAATTGGGGAGAAATGATAAATAGCTCGAAAAATGTATTAATTCATCCGATGTTCCAGAGAAAAAAAAACGCTCATGAACTCAACAAATATCATAAAACTAAATCAAAAATTGATGATCTATCATCATGTATCTAAAAATAAACTCTCTTATCTACCAAAAAATAACATATCATAAAAAAGTTCATCGCCAATAATTATCTCGAACACAAACTCTTGTAAATTCTTCAAGACAAGACGTTCACAAAAGAGACAATCTAGGTCCCAATGGAAAATACGACTTAGGAATGGGCACTTTCGACCTTTTTATCATCGAATCATCCGATTTTATCATCTGATCAACATAAATAACATTCTTCTCTTCTTCACAAGCAACATCTTTACTATTTCCAAAACACCCAAAAAAGCTCGAAACCAAAGCCATCAAAATACGAGTATAGAATATGTTTTCTTATGATTTTTAAGGATGCGAATGTTTTTCTTAAGCTTATGATGGAAAATATTAATGGCATTCTTGACTCATTTTTTTTGTATATTTATAGTACAAAGATAATTGGCTAATTAGAGATAATTGACTTGGATGTTACGCAAAAACATTGAATTTTCATCCACAAAATTATCGTTCGAGTTTCCGCATAAGAGGACTCCGTGACTATAGGTCAATTGTTACACATTATGATTCATACAACGAATAGAAAAATTACACGTGTATTCTAATGGTTTGACACACGTGGGGATTATAAAATTGTTTGGTGATGACACATTGAACAAATTGGAAACTTACACGTATGGGGGAATTGGGATTATATATCAAAATAAATTAGATAAGAGACGATGTATCACTAATTAGAGCAATAATAATAGAAGCAATATCCTTAATTTCAATGTTTAAGAACTTTTATTCATAATAGATGACATTTTTATAAAGTTCTTAAATGAAAAATAGTAAATATGTAATTAGTATTCACAATTTTCAAAGTCATGTTTCTTGGTTCTCAAATTCACATGTATAAACAAACCAAGTTCTTATTTTAAAACTTAATTCGTAAAAGGGATTTTCTAACATGTGCCCTTAGAACATATTTTAATAACCTAAGTAAAGAAAGATTGTTAAGATTATTTCACTAATTATGGAAAATATGAGTTTCAACTCTAATTTGTAATGATATATTTTCAACAATTTTTCCCTAATTAGGTTATTAACATATGTCTAATGGTACATGTTAGAAAATCCGTTTTTTAAAAATTAAGAACAAACTTATAGTTGCAATAGAAAAACTTTTTGTTTTAGATTCTTATTGACAATGCCAAGCATAAGCACCACTATTGCTATTGCTCTAAGTTATTAAGAAAATATTTTTCAATTTGAAATAAAAATATGGTACAAAAGTAATCAAATAAGACTCTATTAATGGAAATGGTTATTGTATAGGATAAAAAAAGATATTGTTGTTATGAGGACATGTATCACAATGAAAGAGTTAACTTGAAGTCACGATCATTGTAAAGTCTATTATAGACTCAGCCTGTATTGTAAAGAGAACTTGCGATATAATGAGCTCGGCATGCATATCACTATGTGGAAGTACCAACGTTTTTTTTGTTTGGATTAAAGGAGTCGTCATAAGGACGATTTTAATGCAGAAACGATTTAAATCCAAATTATGAGTACCGTCACTCATGCTTTTATTGACCAAACTAGCTTATTAACATCTGCACAACAAGTCACTCCTACGTTAATTCCATAAAATATGTCGAATTTATAAATATTAGCCAAGTCAAAAAGGATGAAACAATCTAGAGATGATACACCTAACATCAAGTGCTCAACATCTAATAGTCAAGTTGTGCGTAGGATCGTTCACGGAAGTATACAAATACAATATGTCTCCATCAAATTAGGAAGTTTCATAAAATCATAGGTTTTAAATTGGTCAAAAATGTGAATTGATTACTCACGCCATTTGATTTTTTCTTGGCAACTACGCATTGAATTATTCTTACCAAGTCACCAAAAGTGCAAATCCCGCCCCCTATATAAATTAAGGAAACCTGCCTACAACACTACACACCAACAAAATCTATAAATCAATTTCAATATTGGACCTTGGACATATAATAGTTCCGAATCGAATCTCTTTAGAAAGAAGATCTTTTGTCTCATAGTAGCCTGCTCCAGTCCCCTTACGAAACTTTCGTTATTGGGTTAGCCATACACTTCACATGTTTCTAGCAATTCACATGGCATCATCAAATGATACAAGTCTTGGATAAGAATCTACAACGCACTAGAACGCCCTTGGTGACGACCCTTTACTCCCACAACATCTAGGGTTCCTCGAATAATGTGATATTTCACACCGGGTAAATCCTTAACCCTTCCCCCTCTTACTAAGACTACAGAATGTTCTTGTAAATTATGGCCAATACCGGGTATATAAGCAGTGATTTCAATTCTAGAGGTTAATCGTACTCTGGCAACTTCACACACAAAAACCTCAAAAAATTTGCCCATTTAATACTAAACCATTTACAACATCAATCTTAGTCCGCCAACATTGAAATCTCCCTTGTATCACCCTTTACAGCAAAAGAAAAAAAAAAAACAAAACTACACACTTACAATATCTATAATCAATCACACAAAAACTAGGGTATTTACACAATCTCTTAATTAATTTGTTGGAAATTTTTGAAAATGGGATTTTTTCCTAGTTCCTTCTTTATTTGTTTCTCAAATCCTAGCAAAATAGCTTGTGAAGGTGAAGCAAGCCGTAAACATGTTGATGATAAAGCTAATGAAATGAAGAGTAAAGCTAAAGAGCATAAGGTTGTGCGATCATCGGCCCCAATCCCGATGTCCTATTTTCCTATCGGATCAGGGTTTTCTCGCTTGTAATTTTGCTATGCTGAAGTTAAGTACTTCGTTTATTGTACACCTCATTCAACAAAAAATTGAAATTAACGATGTAATAACGGAGCTGAATTTAAGTGAAAGCGTAAAGATGATTCTCATTGTTATGCTGAGGTACGATGACATAGTATATTGGATGTACTTAACAATTTTTCTTCATGTCTTTTTGAGAGCATATTAACTGGAAGCTGTCCCGGTCATGTATGTAAAGATAGTTTATGGCTTGAAAAGCTTAAGATTTTATTAAAGACCAACAAGCTATTTATACAAGCAAGACATAAGATTAACCTACCAAGATAAGGAAACTATAAACTTAGAATACAACCAAATAAAGGAGAAATAAGGAAATCTAACTAATTACAAGATATGACAATATGAACACAATATTAACAAGATATAGGAGATATGGTAGTATCTACAGTCGGATCTTTATCATGCGCCCACAAGACGGACGGCCTGGAAGAGAGTCCGATCTTGGAGAGTAACATAGTAAGACGAGCTCGGGGAAGTGGCTTGGTAAGCGCATCAGCCAATTGATCATCATTAGCCACAGGCGTGACACGAAGAGACCTACTCGGAACCTTCTCGCGAATAAAATGAAAATCAATAGCCAAATGTTTCATGCGAGAGTGAAAGACGGGATTAGCACTGAGATGGATTGCACCAATGTTATCACAGTAAATCGTGGGAGCAGAGGGCAGAAAAACACGCAATTCAGTGAGAAGACTCAGAAGCCACGAGATTTCAGCGGCAGCGGAAGCAATAGAACGATACTCGGCTTCTGTGGAGGAGCGAGCAACTGAGCGTTGTTTCTTCGAGCTCCAAGATATAAATCGGCCAAGGTAGCAGATGTATGCACCAGTGGAAATAAGATCATCTTTATCACCCCCTCCCCCCAATCAGAGTTAGAAAATGAATGCAAAGTGAGGGGGGAGTTTCGAAATAAATTAAGACCAACATCTAGTGTGCCATTGAGGTACCTCAAGACACGCTTCAGAGCTTGCTGGTGAGTCGTAGTTGGCTTGTGCATGAACTGGGAAAGCTTATTAACATCAAAAGCAACATCGGGACGAGTCAACGACTGATACTGAAGACCACCAACAAGAGTACGATAAGTAGTATGTTAGAACACACATTAGTTGATGATGCCAAGTTTTTCATTTGTCATTTAATTGTTTGCTTCTTAGTTAATTTGTTTAGCAAAACAAGTGTTC
>VHZZ01022408.1:7479-19736 GCA_009801015.1 Silene noctiflora | reverse complement strand
GTATATAATAATGAGAATGAAATTCGTGATTAGCTAACCACAAGGAAAGTTGTAAGTTTACAAATATAAACTTTAAAAACAACTAACTAAAACATATGAAATGCAAATTTTCAAAACCGAATATATTAACATGTACAAATATAAGACGAATCTCCTAACATAACCTTGAATCTCTTGCTTTCAGTGAAATTTGATCAACGTTTGTCTTGAACAAATCTAAATCTAAAATATATGAAGATAGTATTTCGTTTTGATTTTTTTTTTTTTTCAATTTCTTAAAAATGAATTGGATTATGAAAATGGTAAAAACTACTTAAATTATAGAAATGTGTATAGTAATAACTAATAACTATGTAGGTAAAAATTTTAATTTATCATTTTTAAGTCACATAAATTTAAAGAGAAGTTGAAACATATGAAATTGAAATCAAGAAATATTCAACTTGTCAAGTTAATGGAGCATTATTATAGTAGGGAGATCAAAAATTATAATCAATAAGGTAGATGAAATGTTATGTTACAATAACACTTAATGTCATTCATAATGGCCAAGTAAATAGTTAGTAAATAGCCAAATAGAGTAAAATTTGGTCAAAAAGTTGAAATTTGATGTCCATGTGGGAGTTAAAAGAATTGATCAACAAACCTTTTTATATTATTATATAGAAGTAATTAACAAAATGGGGTGGGTTCGAAGTATCTATCAAAAATGGGACCAACATTTTTCCTTTCTTCCCTAAAAATACCCTTATTTGAACACTCATCCATAAAAGCATCTCTCTTTAAAAAATCCATGGCAGTTGATCTCTCCATCCCCAACGGCCAACACCCGCCCTCTTCACACCTCATGAAATTGACCACCAATTCCCACCACCTGTTCCACCATTTGCACCAAACCACCGGACACTTCTCCACTGAGCAAAAACTCGGGCCGATTTCACTTCCTCCAATCCAACCAACAATTCATCACTTGCTCTATGTACAACCACGCTCTGTGAATCCAGTTGTTATTAGAAATTTGGTTAATGAATGAATTCTGAGATTGAGATTGATAAATAATACCGGTTGAAACGAATTGAACAATGAACACGGATGATTTTGACTTTGATTTTTCATAAATATTTCCAAACCCACCCCATTTTGTTAATTACTTTTAAGATTAAACCCCATTTTAGCAAAAACTTCATAGGAGGGACGAGGGAGTACACATCAATCTACTAAAATTAGTAGCAACAAACTTAAAAGGATTAGCTTTGTATGGAGTATAATTGTGACATTAACAAAAACTATAGCGACATTATCATTCCAATTCAAACAACAAGAAAGCTACCTAAACAATGGGTCTATAAAAAGTCTTCAAGTTACAATCTTCCATCATCTCTTATCTGCTTTTTCAGACTTGAAAGCAGCAAAAACAGCTTGGTGATCAACCGCGTTATCATGCATAGTTTGTACACAAGAAGAGCGCTTCAGAATCTCAAACAGTGAAGTTCCATCAACTTTGTCATCTCTAGTCTGTGTCTCTTGGGTGCTCCATTTCACTTGAGACCCTCTGAATTTCGCAGCCACCGCCTTTTTCACCTGGCTTACACTCTGATTCTGCTGGTATCACATTATCAAAGTGAAACGATATCACCACTTGAACACGCGAGAACTCATTTGAGTAAAACACTTAGAGTCATATACACACACTATATGAGCTCAAAACTGTTGCAAAATTGGTGGATAGTGATCGATATTACAAGGGTTTCAGTTAAGCTCACCAAAGCAGGCGATTCCTCAGTGATGGGTGCTGAACTCCTGCTGTCATCTCGTCCAAATATAAGAGATCTACCTGTGCTAGGACCCTTCTTATGGTTGCTTGTCACTACTGAATGGCTTGATGCTCTTCTTAAGAAAGAGGACTACAATTTCAAAAGCATAGGATTAGAGAACATGTTAGTACAATACATTGTGCGGAATTCAAAGAACCCCCAATCTATTACAAAGACGCAAATTTTGAGTTTCTATTATATGAACGCTTCTTAGATACACTGCAGCAAGTTTTCGCTGCTAGAAGACGAGATTCTTACTGGCTAAGGCATAAAGTGGGAATATTATTAATCAGATCAGAAAATTTGATAAAAGTTGAGTGGTTGCTCTCATGATCTGGATTCAAAATCCGTCAATATAGAAACTGAGTTCAATCAAGCGCTCTTCTAACTGAAGCTCAAATGAGAATTTCAGCTTTGATCATCTAGAGGTTTACCGTTGCAATCTACAAACTTGTACTTGAACAAAGGAAACAATAACTTCAAAATGGAGGGCCATTTTACCTTATTAGAGTTACTGCCGCTCCCTTTGGTCAGCATAACATCAAAGAAAGCTGATAAATTAAATACGACACTAATTAATACTCCCGAAATTAGAAAGATATGTTCATGCATAAAGCAATAAGCATACAGATTCAGAACATTACATGAAGTCTTCGCTTTCTTCTTTGTTTCAGGAATAGAATTGAGCTTCCTTATGCGACCAAAAACTTCTTTGGAACTTTCATCCTTGGCTACAGTCAAGAACTTTGTCTTCCTTTCGGGTTCCTACAAGATATCAACACCAACCACAAGTTATACATCATAGTATCAACTATTGATATATTGGCAGCAAAGCATAGTTTAAAATAGGATGCTAAGCACACAGCACACTGAGGCACTCAGAGTACCTTAGGTGCACTTTGCTTACAGCAAAGCTAAAGAGACGCACTATGCAATTTTCATATTTTTCTTATTTTGAAATCATGCCTCATCTACCTGGCTTCTACCCATTTACATTTTAATCATCTTTAAAATACCAAAAAGGTGGTATTGTTGTACAAAATTTCAATTTGCAACAACAAATTTATTTGTAAAACAGTGTGCCGGGTGTGCAGGAGTCACCTTACGCCTTTGCTTTAGAAAAATAAGCAGCCATGAAATTTTACAAATGAAGGCAGAGAATTCAGATTTGCAAAACACCCACACACCTTATGAAGGAAGTGTTCCCTGGATAAACTTCTTTCCGTGACTTCATCTTCAGATGACACATAACCATCATCTTCATCTGTAAACATTTGAGGAATCATTTGCTTCAACATTCTTGTAGTAGCACGAGTGGATTTTTTAAGGAAATTTTCAGTATCATCATCTGTGTCCGATTCATCTTCTTTTCCCTCTAATCCCCCATTATCCTTATCTTCATTTTCATCCTCATCGTCAACCTCAACCTCGAGGAAGGTCGGTTCTTGTTGTTTTCCGCCATATTTTAGCTTATGCAAGAGGTTTTCAGTTCCAGCCTCATCTTGTTGTTGAAGCCAAGATCGATGGAGTTGGTCACGCCTTTCGCAATCAACTGACTTTTCTTTGAAATCAGTAGCAATGTAATCACAATATTCTTCCATATCAGCATCATTTTCCTCGTCCTTGTCTTCAGAGTGAAGAAGGTCATTGTCACTGTCATCTTCCAAAGCTTCTTCATCCAAAAACGCTTTTACAGGATCCCCCGCTAAAGAGAAATTGTGTTTAATCGAGGATTTTGGAAGGGAGTCAGTGTTCTCTTTGTCACTTCCTTCCTCATCAGAAGAGCTAGAGAAGTAAAGTAACCTTAGTCAAACTTCTATTACTTTATTAGTTCATACTGAAGTTCATCATCAAAAGCTAAAAACAAAAGACAAAAGTTTGTGCTCCTTGTTTTTCAATATTCTAACATGTCCCTTTGTATTTTAAAAACATCTAATATTACCGCGAATTTAAATAAATATATTTCTAAATAACACAGTAGTAAGGCATAAACAATCCCAAAAAATGTTGGCAGACAATAATAAAAGATTATGCAAGTGACTGCAGGAAAAGCAAGGAATGCTTATTTTGATAAGCAAGGAAGAACAATGGATGTTTAAGGCAATTACATGTCATCGGGAAGGGCAGAATCAAGTCTCAAGTTCAACGAAGTTAGCGATGGAGAAACATCTTTGATCGGACTTCCTGATTCTTCATTTGATGAGCACTCTTGAGATTCACTTGCTTGAAAATCGGAAAACAGGTCCTACAAAAGTTGCATTCTCTGTAAGCCACTGAAAAATGCATTAAACTTGACAGGACTAGAGCTCAAAAGTAATGGACAACATACCTGTGTGTCGTTGACTGGAGCACGGAATGATTTTTCAGTTTCCTCTACCAAAATCTGCATTATAATAGAATCAAACATTTCAGAGTTCAGATAAACCATCGTACAGTTCCAAACAGTCTTTGAAATCAATGTCATAACATTAAGATGCAGGGATTTATCTGCTAAATTTTAAGTTTGGCAGAGGCTCAGCCTCGCCTATGGTTTGTAGTAATTACATCATTATACAATTAGTACAAGCTCAGCCTCCCCTATGTTTTATGTTCCACAGTAATTGCACTATGAGAATCAAGTCTTCGCATCTATTTCCTGTGCTAAGATCCGCCACTGGCCTCAAGGGATCCCAAAAATTGCACTAAGAACTGCATTGAATAACTGCTAATTCACAATGGAGAAAAAAAAAGCACAATGAATTTGTTGAGACATTTTATTTTATTCAATCTAATACAAAACCCAAAGCGCCATCTTAGCATCTACTGGAAAACGAAAAACAAATAAGAAAACGAACTAAATGCCACACAAAAACAAAATTAAGCTACACCTAGTCACAGGTTACTCTATCAATCAAACAATGAAGTAAATGCCATATATAGAGCACACATCATAATCAAACACATATGTTGAAATGCAGAAAACGACATTACATTGGTACTGGGAGTTTGCTCGTCGCTAGAACATGGTTTATCGTCACTGATCTCCATAATAGGAGCCTCAAATTTACTAGTACTCGCAATGCTGTTATCGTCAGGAGTAAAATCGTCATGTTCAACATCCGGCTTATGTACGCTTCGAGAACCCATCCTTCAATTGAATACACCAGCAGTAAAGCCAATCAATATGTAATCAATCTAGTGAATGCTAGTCAATTCAGACGTTACAAATTGAATAAAAATACTCACTTTTTAGACACCTCCATCTTCCTTTGTCTAATCTTTTCCAATACAGATGATATGGGTTTTTCGATCATTGGTAATGGCTTGAAACCCACACTTCTCCTCTCTACACAAATCAACAAACATTGGTTCTACTTAATCAAATTCAACTACCACCATAGTTAGTTCTAACCATGTGCACTTAGATCAACGAGCAAGGGGTTATTCTAGATTAATTAAAGAATGCAGCAGTGTTAACACTCATGAGCGAGAGTTTTACCACCCAAGCTCGAATCTGATCAACACCAAAAAAAAAATAGTAAATAAAGTTCTAGGTTTTCAATCTTCTTTATTAAAGCAACAACCACAGCTCCTCTGTGGTTGAAAGTCAACAATTCAGTCTTTTGCACTAGCTAGATTTCAGGAAGCAAGTTCATACTATCAATTTAATTAGATCACTTCAATGTTTATCACTCAAAATTGTTCAATTATAATACAACATCAAATCAGCTTGAATTATTAATGCAATTACAATAAAAACAATTCAAATTACGAAAAAATTGTAATTATAAAACAATTATACTTGATATTTACATATTATCAGAATTACTCGGAATTTAATTTAGAGAATTGCCAAAATAATAATTAACACATGATTACAAATTTACAAACCGTCTGTAAAATTTAACAAATTAGAATCATGTGACTATTAAAATAATTTGATTAAACGGACTCATCAATTTAGCAGAAATAACCAAGAATAATATAATCCAATCTCCAAAAATACACTATAATGTTAACAAAAAATGCAGAAAATCCAGAAATCAATGGAAGAGGAGCATAAAAAATGAAATAATAAAAATACATAACAAATGCAAGGAGTTCATATCAATTCGTTGAGCATACATACCAACGAAAATCTTGCTTCTTCAATTGGTGACAAAGATTGAAGATTTAGGGAGAGGGATTTGAGAGAATGAATCAATGGAGTTTGAGAAAGAATCAGATTGATTGAGTAATTGTCTGTGAATATCGATGTGAATGAAAAGGCAGTATAGTATAGGGTTTGCAATTAGGTAGCAAAATTGTTATATTCCGCATTGTCATCCAATGGGTCGGATAGGATTTGGTTTTGCAACATCCAAACCCGATCTACTTATTAGATCAGATAGCTATATCCATATCCGATCCATATCCAAAATCTTAAAATTCATACCCAATCCATTATACTTTTTTCAAACTCAAACCTGATTCACCATATAATTCAAAAACCAATCCGAAACTTTATGTGACTACATAAAAAATTAATTAATCTTATATAAGAAAATAGAAATTTCAGGTTTAATAACGCCTAAATTTTCAAAAGTATCCGATTGGATCGGGTTTGGGCATGAATGGAACGGGTTTGGATTTGGTTCGGGTTTTCCAATAGTGGATATGGATATGAGTTTTTAAATACTAGATCGGGGATGGGTTTTTAAATGGTGGATTTGGATCGAATTTTTTCCTTCGGTTTGGTTTGAGCCATAATTGCTAGGTCAAAGCAAAAAATCCGATCATCCAAACTGATCCGATATATGATCCGTACCCGATTCGATTTTTTGGATATCCGATCCGAAAGTTAAGTTTGGATCAGATACCCGATCCGAAATTTTTGGTTTTGGTTTGGATATGAATATTAGAATTAAAACATTTTGATATCCGATCTGATCCGAAACTTTAGTTTACTAGTATAATTTCGAGAAAATACAATTTTATCCGATACAACAGATTAATCAAAGTTTAAAATATAAGAGAAATATGTAAGTGATACTTTAATTTTACGGAAATTTTCCATGGTACCCCTTAATTTTGTCAGATTTCTCATGGTACCCCTGCTTTTACGAATCCGACCATGATACCCTTAAGGTTCTACTTTTGTGCCCGTGGAACCCCTTCATGTAACGGTCGTTAACGAAACGTTACTTTTGATGACATGACATTAATTATTAAATTAAAAATAATAAAAAAATATAAAATAAAAATAAAGTTTTGAGCATTTTTTCATGGTACCCCTGTACTTTATACATTTTTCCCCAGATATCCTTAAGTTACAACAAAAGAAGCATCATATGTCATTATAACTCATCACCCAAAAAATTAACAAGGTTATGGATTTAAGAAGAGATTATATAGAAAATGAATCCTGACTTATTGACTACGTTAACATAGTATCAGAAGCTAAACAGCTATCCAACATGACTATGTAAATTAAAAGAAAGATTTGGGGAATTAAGTTAATGGTGACATGAAGGCAAAGATGAATTTTTTTTTTCAAGGTCTTACTTATATTTTAACATAATTTAATTACGTACGTACATGTTGATGTTGAATAAGAGTAAATCGAGATAACACACAGAATGATAGCAAAATGTCCTCCTTATCAAGTCATTACATTGCATAAATAAGGAATCTAGTGGGAAAACCGTATAAGAAAATTGCTCAAGGGTACCATGGGAAAATTGTTACAACGCAGGGATATCTAAAGAAGAAATGTATAAAGTACAGGGGTACCATGGGAAATGCGAAACTTTTATTTTTTATTTCGTATTTTTTTATTAATTTTTAATTGAATAATTATTGTCACGTCATCAAAAGTTAACGTTCCGTTAACGGCCGTTACATGAAGGGGTACCACAGGCACAAAAGTAGAACCTTAAGGGTACCATGGGCGGATTCGTAAAAGCAGGGGTACCATGAGAAATCTGACAAAATTAAGGGGTACCATGAGAAATTTCCGTTAATTTTATGTCGAGAGCATTGGCGTAAGAATACTAAAGAAAATCATTATGTAAGACGATGAATATGATCGTGTTTCAAACTTAATTTTAATATAAATTCCAAATTATGGATATCCGCATCTGTTCCGATTATTTTAGATATCCGAACATTGGATATCCAAAATATTTGGATATGGATATGGATACCTGACTTAAGGAATTTCGAATATGGATATCCGATCCGAATTAGCACTTTGGATCGGATATTTGATTCGTGCTCTGCCCTTAATTGTCATCCCTAATTCCTCACCTATATTACTCATTTCGCCCCTATTTTTCATTTTAACTTTCCAACTGTGTCTTTCTCTCTCTCTACAATATATTTTTAACATTATTTTGTATCGATTAATCGAAAATAAGTGACGGTAACTTAAATTAGATATGAATTATCGTATTAATTACCGATGAATTAACATAAAAATAATATTGAACTTAGGAATTAATGAATTTTTTATTTATGTTAGCATTGATAACATAAACGATAAATAATAATGATTTAAATTGGGATAAAAATTGGCTATTAAGAATGAAAAACTTTAAGTGGACATAATTTTGTGCTCAGATGTCCATTTTCGACGAATTTTTTTTCAAATCGCTTATTTCGACGAGACAAACGCAATGGGAAAAAAAAATGAAATGGTCTTCATGTAAAACACAGGAATTGACCTAGGCCGAGTCATGTGGTTTACACGAACCAACCCAAGCCAATTCGTGTAATCCACATGAACTGACCTAGGCCCATTCGTGTGATTTACAGAAACGGGCCTAAGCCAGTTCGTGTTTTTCACACGAATGGGCCCACTTTCCAATTTTTATTTTTTTTACCATTGTGTTCGTCTCATAAAGTTAAGCGATTTGAAGAAAAAAATTGTCAAAATCAGACACTCGGGCACAAAGTTATGGTCGTTTGAATTTTTTTCCGTTTCTAATCGCCATTTTTGTTTTTAATTTAATCGGTGTTGGTTATTAGATATCGTTTAATAATATACGAGAATCAACGTTACTAAAATACGTAAAGAATGAAAAGTTGTATGTGGGATTTTGATTTTTTGAACCGGTTTTGACTTTATTAATTTTTGACGAGGGATTTTTAAATTTTGAAATCGGATTTCGAAAATGGGAAAAAAAACAAGGAAGTAGTGTATAAAAGAGTTTTAATAACTCAAGGACAATAAGGTAATATGTTAGGGGCAGAATGAGTAAAACTAGGGGCGGAATATAACAAACCCCTGAGGAAGTAATTTATCGGCAATGGACTATTGGGCATTGGGTCACTTAATGAATAAGAGAATTGACCCAAGCCAATCTTGAAACGGTTGACCTGTTTGCAATGTCTACTAATATCTGACAAAATAAAAAGGAAAAAATAAGATTGAAAAAGTAACCACCTCTTATGTGAGAGGTCTCACAATACTATACTATTGTAATCTTGAGATCGTTTTGTGACACCCCGGGATTTCTACGGAAGATAAACATAAACTTTGCAGCGGAAAAAGCGAAGTTTTAAAAACTTTGATATAGAAAACCGAGAAGTCACTAAATCGTAAAACAAAACCTAAGCTTAAGAAATATTTTATACAAATTACAACTTAAATAAATATAAGGGATCTCAATCCCTTAACTAAACAAAAGTTATATATTAAGTTATTAACCACTAAACTAAACTACAACGAAAGGTCAATCGGTGTATGAACAACGCTCGCTAGCTCACTCGTCGTAATCCCCAAATAATCACCAACCTGTAACCTGTCATTAAAATGAATGTCACAGTCAGTGGGGAGTAATTCAGGGTTCTCCCAGCCATATTATATCAAAACGCAGATAAACAAGAACATATTAGAGCATATGAAACATAACCAATTGATATAAGCACTATGACATAAGAATAGTATTCACTGCATGTGAAATTGAACATGAACAAAGGCATATGAGACATTCATATGAGATAATCTTATCAATCTATCAAATGATAACACAACCTTAAGTCAATACAAATACTATGTGACATAGATAAACTTGAGGCCAACAATATAATACATGTGAGTGAAAACCGTAGCCATTACTTTGGAAATATTTTAGCAAACATTGCACGGGATGTGGCTATTAACGTCACATGCGTACTTATGGCTTGCATCTCACCATAAGAATGGATGGGAGCATCAATCCTGACGATCATATCACAACTAGAAGGCTTGCATCTCACCTTTAGTATCCGATAGGACCAAGACTCTTACATCCAACCAACACAAGACGTAACTCTCACATTGAATGACATATGCCAATAACCATAACCATGCAGGACTTTTACTTGTCTAAACTCAATTCCTCTCGATAGGATGACTAGCTAAGTACATTCCTAGTCCAAATCTGGCCAGACTCTCGAGGTGTATATTTCCCGATTCGACATGCGGCAACACAGCCCGCACCCAAGACTCGATCGACAGACACGGAAGTCGAGTACCCTAATTCGCCAGCACAGCACGAAAGAGGCGGAATTGGTGTGAGATAACACACACTTGCCAACAAAGCACAAGTGGGCTAAACCCGTACCTGCCAGTACAACACAAGTAGAGCGTAAGGCAAGTCACATGGGAATATATGGCTTCATGTCAATTTCATGAGAATAGGGCTCCTTACAAGTAATTTAATACAACAAGGCATTCATACTTGACATGAGACAACTGAATGAAAACGAACCAATTATAACTCATGTATGAATATTCTACGACATTTCATGTAAGCATAAAGCAAATAAACTATAAATTCTTCACATATAAACCATATGAAATGAAATGTAAACAAACAAAATGAAGAATTGCTTGTTTGGACCTAAAACTATGGTATATGGAACGACGTCGAAAAATCAAGTGGTCTAGACTTTTGAATCACTCCAATAGAAGTCCGGATGAGGAAATGATGTCTGTTTTACAATCCGAGCTCAAATAGGCCAACTGCGCACCAACTCGCGCGAGTCGGCGAGTCCTGCTGAACTCGCACGAGTCCTACAACTCGTGCAAGAAGTTCACATACTTCGACATAAATGCATACCATCAACTATGAACATGTAATCAACAAATAATTTCACATGTATACTCGAGATAGATCATATACTTGGGACGGAAATCAATAGTTTATATATTGAAACAACCAACTTTACCTAATTGTTCCAACACCAATTGTCTATACACTTCAAACAACCAATTTCACACAATTTGTCCTCAAATCAAACAATTCCAAACTAACAACTTTATGACATAATTAAACACAATTATTAAGCATNACACTTCAAACAACCAATTTCACACAATTTGTCCTCAAATCAAACAATTCCAAACTAACAACTTTATGACATAATTAAACACAATTATTAAGCATGAATAAGACGATTTCTTCACTAATTCACCTATGTAAACAAAAGACTAGAAATTTCCTCAAACCACCAAGAGAGGATTCTACACACAAACTCACTCAACATATAAACATGTGAAACATGTAAAGATTGAAACTTTAACACACATATGAGTAAACTAAAACATATAAGCACACAAGTTTGACATAATATCGAGTAATCCATCACCGTTACCTTATTGCTCTTCAAATTGTCAAATAGCCAAGCCCGAGTCCTCCAAGATTGTTCCCCGGCAAAAACCCAAGAAATTGAGTGAAAAGCTCTAACCCTAGAAAGACGAATTTGTAGAAAACTAAAGAAAGATGATGTCTTTCTTACATAGAAAGAAGGAGGGCGGGGAGAGGAAGAGAATGGTGTAAAAATGGTTCCAATTGGTGAAGAATTGAGGGAGTTATGGTGAATCTAGGTTTTGATGGAAGGTGAGTGTTAATTGTGTTTGTTGAGAAGAGAATTTCAGAAAAATAATGAAGGAGATGAAGTTGTGAGGTGTTATGTGAGGTGTTATGTGAGGGTTTTATGAAAATAAAAGAGAAGGAGAAAAGGCACATTAGTACTACTAGGCCCAACAACACTAGTTGAGTCGATATACACTAAAAACATGTCTGAAAGTCTACTACACACCTAAGACGGTTATTATTATAAACATTATTATCATTATACATGTAAAGCAACAATCTTATAGAAATAGATTTAAAATCTAAATAAAATAATAAAATAGTTAATTAAGTTATAAATTCTAGAACGGGAATTTCATGGGTGTTACAGTTTGATAAGAGATTTTGTCTTACATTTGTAGGTGATTGCAAAAAGAGTTAATTTAAATCAGTTAAATACAATTGATTTTTTATGGCATCTCTATAAAATTGTACTCCGTATTATTTTATTAATAGTGAAGTAGAGAGTTTGATAAACATTTTCTCACATATATGGTATGCACGGGTCAAGTTAAGGTTAAATAGAGGTTGGATCTACACCTTTTACTCAATTATTTATTTTCATTAAAAATATATGATTATT
>VHZZ01022390.1:0-16205 GCA_009801015.1 Silene noctiflora | reverse complement strand
AGTGAATATGAACATCTGAAGACGAATATCCTGTCTATGGACCCCTTACCTAACCTCACTAAAGCATATTCCCTTGTACAACAGATAGAAAGYCAGAAGAGGCTCACTAAATTCGTTGATCAAAGTGAATCCAGTGCCATGGCCACCAACAGGAAACCACATCAGAAGAACTGGAAGAAACAACCTGTGTCGGAAGGCAATACTTGGAATGTTTGGACACGAGATGGTAAGAAACCAAAGAAGGATAAAGAAAACAGGTGGTGTGATCACTGCAAAAAATYTGGACATACAAGGGATTCATGTTTCGAGCTATATCCGGAGAAAAGGAAAGAGTATATTGCTAGAGTTGCTGCTGCTAATGCTGTTGCACATAATGCAGAAGCTTKTGTAAATGATGATAATCCTCTAGTTCATGATTCTGGTTTTGTATCGGACTATGCTGATGTTGATATTGATCCTAAAGTTGTTGCAGCAATATATCAGCAGATGGTCAATATGAAGCAAACCAGGCAGGGACTGTCACAGGGTAATTCCAATCATTCTTCTGCAGCAATTAACTTTGCAGCTGTCAATTTCGCAGGTACTTCTTTAGTCACCAATGCTGCTACTTGTTCAAAGTTTAATCAGTATACTTGGATCATTGACTCAGGGGCTACTGACCACATGAGTTCCCTATTACATCTTTTCCTTAATAAGAGAACTTTGAATAAGCCTATAATTGTGGGATTACCTGATGGAACTAGCAAATTAGTTGATGYTGTTGGGGATATTCAGTTGATGAAAGGGATCATTTTGTACAATGTTCTCTACATTTCAGACTTTAAACACAACTTGCTGTCTATTGGAAAACTATTGTCCAATACTGGTTTATTAATAAACTTTGATGTGGACAATTGTGTTATACAGGACCCTCTCCATAAGCTCAATCTTGCTGTTGGGAGAAGGGAAGATGGCCTGTAYAAGTTGAAGATCTTAGGCATTAATACTAAGGAAGCTGGTCAATCTAGTATGAATAACAATACTTGTTCTTATTCTAATGTTTGTGCTTGTAAGCATACTACTAAGTGTACCAATAAGATGCATCTGCTTCATGCAAGATTAGGTCACACTTTTCTGTCTAAGATGAAGCATATACATGCTCTAGATTGTAATAGTGTGGACAAGTTTGAATGTAAAACATGTGTTCTTGCTAAAATGCATCAGTTACCTTTTGAAAGAAGTAATTCAAGGGCTTCACACATGTTTGATCTTATTCATATARATTTATGGGGGCCTTACAAAAGGCCAACCATAACAGGTGCCTTTTATTTTCTCAYCATAGTGGATGATCATAGTAGGGTCACTTGGACTTTTTTGTTGAAGGATAAAATATAGGCCACAGAAACTATTAAGAATTTTATTCTGCAAGTTCAAACTCAATACAATAGTAAGGTAAGGATTGTCAGAAGTGATAATGGGACAGAGATTGTTCATAAAGGTTGTGATGCTTATTTCTTGTCACAAGGGATAATTCATCAAAAGAGTGCTCCTGGGGTTCCTCAACAAAATGGTAGAGTTGAGAGAAAACACAGACATCTAGTAGAAACTGCTAGAGCATTACTTTTATTTGCAAATTTACCTAAAAAGTTTTGGGGTGAATGTTTGTTGGCTGCAACTCACATTATTAACAAACTTCCTAGTCCAGTCCTATCTTGGCAGTCACCTTCAGAGATTTTATACAAAAAGAAGTGTACTTATGATGAATTGAGAGTTGTGGGATGCTTATGTTTTGCACTCACACCTTCCCATTCAAGAGATAAATTTGATTCAAAGGGCAGGAGATGTATTTTCTTAGGATATCCTTTTGGACAAAAGGCCTACAAGCTATATGATCTTAGTACTCATAAGATCATTATTAGTAGGGATGTAGTCTTCCATGAGACAGTTTTTCCTTTTAGGAAAGCCTCTTCACAGTCTTTTGAGCCTGATAATTCAGATTCACCATCATTTCAAATGTTTCCATTACATCCTTTTGAGGATGATACTCCTTCACATGTTGGTTCTACCCAGGATACAGTGATTACTTATATTCCTGATAATGGCAATCCTACTGGTTATCTACATAGTGATCAAGATGATACTCCTGCACCTGGTATCACATATTCTCCTGTCACTTCATTTGAACAACCTTCAACTTCTTCTGCTCCATCTAATTCTGTCACCAGCATTGATTTTAGTCAGCCCCTACCCAGGGTATCTACTAGACCAGTTCAAATTTCTTCCAAACTCAAAGATTTTATTTGTCCTATTTTACCTCACAAGACATCCATTATAGATGTTCCAGAAAATTCAGATACTTCAGCTTCTCTTTCTGCATCCAGCTCTAATGCACATATCATTGAACCCTCATCTTATCATCAGGCCAAAAATAATTCTCATTGGGTAACTGCTATGAGTAAGGAATTGCAAGCATTAGAGGATAATGGTACATGGGAAATTACATCTTTACCTGTGGGATTTAAAGCTATAAGTTGCAAATGGGTTTATAAATTGAAAATGAAGCCTGATGGTACAATTGACAGATACAAAGCTAGATTGGTAGCCAAAGGCTACAATCAAGTTGAAGGCAAAGATTATAAGCATACCTTTAGTCCAGTAGCCAAGTTCACCACTGTCAGGGTGCTAATGGCCATTTCWGCTGCCAAAGGGTGGCCTATTCATCAACTTGACATAAACAACGCTTTCTTGCATGGTTYCCTTGATGAGGAAATATACATGACACCTCCTGAAGGTTACAAACATTTAGCTCCTRGTCAAGTATGTAGGTTAAAAAGATCTCTCTATGGCTTGAAACAAGCCTCACGACAATGGAATCTTGAGCTTACTAAATTGCTTCTACACCAGTGCTTTCTTCAGTCTAAAAATGACTACTCTCTTTTCCTCAGGCCTTCTGGCCAGCTATTCACAGCAGTTTTTGTTTATGTAGATGACCTGTTAATCACTGGGGATGATGTTGCATATGTACCTGTTCTAAAATAGGCCCTTGGTCAAGCTTTTACAATCAAAGATTTGGGTCTTGTCAAATATTTTCTTGGCCTGGAAGTTGACAGATCTGCTGCAGGTTTGTCCTTGAGTCAAAACAAATATGTGAGTGACATTCTTCAAGATACTGGCATGAATGACTGCAAACCTGCCTCTTTTCCCTTACCAAGAGGTCTGCAGCTCACTACTGATAGTGGGGAAATGTTGACTGATCCTGAAACATATAGAAGATTGGTTGGTCGACTATTATATCTTAATCTTACAAGACCTGATATATCTTTTGYTGTACAACATCTAAGTCAATTTCTCAGTGCTCCAAGACAGCCCCATTTTCAAGCTGCTTTACACGTTGTGCGTTATCTYAAAGGGACCATACATGCTACTCTATTTTACCCTGCTGATAACTATCTTAGTTTAAGAGCTTTTACTGATGCAGACTGGGGTGCTTGTTCTTTCAGCTGCAAATCTGTCACTGGACAGTGTGCYTTCCTTGGTCAATCTCTCATTTCTTGGAAAACCAAGAAGCAGAAGACAGTTTCTAAATCTCCAGCTGAATCAGAATATCGAGCTATGTCGTAGACTTCCAGTGAGGTTGTTTGGCTACATCGTCTCTTGCAAGATTTTCAGGTAGATGTCCCACTGCCTATCCCCTTGTTTTRTGACAACAGAGCAGCCCAACATATTGCTGCTAATCCTGTTTTCCACGAACGCACCAAGCACTTGAATATTGATTGTCATTATGTACGAGAGAAAGTTCAAGAAGGTTTCATCTCTACTCATCATGTTTCTTCTGGTTCACAGTTGGCAGATATTCTTACCAAGCCTCTTGGGCAACAACAGCATCATCATTTAGCTCTCAAGTTGGGCATTCAGTTTGATGTCTCTTCCCTGCGCCCACCTTGAAGGGGGGGTATGAAGAATAAGTGAAGGAAGTTGTTRTAGTTGTTACGAACAACTTCCTGAAGTTTCTTAGTTTAGTTGACTAAGTTGACTAGTTTACTCTTGTATATAAAGAAACAGCTGTACATTCTTACATTTTAAGTTAATACAAAATATCATTTTATTTACATTTTATCTCTCTACAATTCTCTCACTAAAATACATATGATTCAAGCTTCATCAATGGCTTCCGCATCATACTAAATCTCTGATTTCACAGTAAGAGTATTATTTTATTCAATACCATCATGTATTGATAATAGGTGAAAAATGAAAATGGGTAGTTTTTTTTAGTGGTGAGGTCATGAGACTAAAATTAAGTAGCCAATGATTTAAAAGACTCATGTTTTATATATAGAAAATTTCAACCTACATTGGTCCCGTCAATGCATGTTTGTAAACTTATATCATGGAGTCAAATATGTATATATATGAGTCTAAATGTTTAAAACATACATACACATACATAATCCACCACATGTATATATGCTATCTATCACTTGGCTGAATTGACGCTACACACTCGCTATCTATATAAGAAATCGTGAGTAATGAGAAATTAGAACTTAATAACATCAATTCAAAAATCACTTCCACCTTAATTTCGAACTAAATCTTGTCTTATTGTTTTTTTAATAAAGCTACTACAAATGCATACTATTATTGTAAATTGAAGATAAACACCATAAATTAAGAAATGGCTCCAAATCAAATCTACACAAAGTGGTCCAAAACAAGTGAATCATCCATAGATGAAGATCGATGAGATAATATTTTTTCTTTTTTATCGGGTGCGTAATACTTAACCCGTTTTAAAGCGAAGACAAATAAATCCGTATGATAATTTGTACAATGTCATATTATGAAGGATCCACACCCACAAGGCCACAAGCACAAAGGCACATGGAGAGCATAGCAACTGGACCAATTACCAGAAATAGGCAGAGGCTCCTCTTAAATCAAACACGCACCCACACACACATGTAATCACGTGTGCATTTTGGGGGGGATTATATTTCACCGCAGTAACACACATGTTTTCACGTGCGCACTCATTTCTAACTATATATGCCTTTACTGTGTTTCATAGTTACTGCTAAACTTGCTACTTTTTCACTGTTAATGTTGTTGTTGTCTTCTCTTAGGTTAACTTTTGCTTCCCTTTCTACTTCTTCCTATGTTTTGTTTTCTCCGTCCTTTGTTTTTGTTACAAGTTTAGTAACTAGTTGAGTATTTAATTAGGGTTTATGTCAAGCTGAGACTTCATGGTCAAAGTATTTTGTCTAGTGTTGATTGGAAACATGCCTATCGTGTACCGATAACTGCGCTCGACAACTTCTTCAGAGTAAGGAATATTGAATGCAATGTATTGTCACGAAAACATCTCAACTAAAAACTTAACTGATAATTGGATTCCTAAGATTAGTTTATATTCTAATAACACACCCCTTAACACGAATGCCAATTGCGCTTGAATCCCATACCCTATTGCTAAATATTACACTTAAGGAATGAGGCTGATGAGTTTTGAACTAGTGACCTCTTGATCACACTATCTTTGATCAAGTAATCGTCGACTGAAGGTTGTCTTCACATGATCAGTTGGACTCTTTTTATTTGACGTTTTCTTTTACAAGATTCTGAAATCGAACCCTACCACCCGCAGTAGCTAACTTTTAATTCATGGTCAAGGTTTTAACTCCCTAATCATCATCATATGTTCACATTATTTGAACTATAATTCACACGATTTGCACCTTTTCAAGGTCACTTTTAGCTAAATGGAAGTTATGTCCTTTCTAATACAAATACAAAGTGCAATAATAATGCCAAGTCACTCGTAGGTATGTAGTCGGATATATTCCGTAGCTGATAAACTGATGGTTTTTATTTTAGTTTTTGAGAAGAATGTATTAGCCGATGATGTTTATAATCCGTAGCTGATAAACTGGATCCGGTTGGCCATCCGTACTTGTCTGGACAACCTTTTTTCGTAGTTCGGGCGTCGCGTTTAGTGTAGCCTACATGGGCTTCGATTAGACCAGATAAATGGGCTAATTTTAAAGTATTGATCAAATCCAAAATCCAATTAGCCGGCCCCATGATCACCTTATGGAGTCTAGATGTTACAATAATAGAGTATCTGATTTGGTTAGCCCAATAACGTTATGTTTTACTTCTATGATTTAACCTGTCAAACTTACCCGATTCTATAAGATTGATCCGAAAGTGATCCAAATTCACTTGACTCAAATATGACCTCAAATCCAACATGGCCCAATATGAAATGACCCAGCCTAAAAAAAATTCGACCCATAATTAACCCGATCGCAAAGCACTTAAACTACGAGATAGTAATGATTAGTTAATTAACCTTATGTCTTAAATTAATCACACACAACAACCCCTCCCTTCCTTTAAAGTGACAAGTACTAAGTCATATTAATGTTGTATACATTAAAATAAAGTTTTATTGGTTACCACCATCTCTAAAATAGTTAAATTTGCGAAATAGTACTTTTCAATCAAAAGAGTACTTACTCTTTGGATACCAAAAGTGGAGGGAAAGGGAGAGGAGGGGGAAGGAGGGAAGGGAAAGGGAGAGAAGGGAAAGAGAGGGGGAATGAGGTGTGGGTGTTTGGATACAATTTCCCTCTAAATCTTGTCTATTGTGGAGGGATTTTGATTAGGCTTGAAGGGGGGAAATCGGATCCCTTCAAATCTCTCCCCCTCCATTTCCCTCCACCCTTATTACTATCCAAACAAGGGTTTTACCTCCCTTTTTTCCTCTCCAAATCTCTCAATCCAAACACACCTCTATACCATCAACCCAAAAGCAACCCGAATCAAAGTAACTCATACCCGAAAGTGACCCGTCCAGAAGTGGCCCGATAACAGGTACTCAAAATTGACCTGAAACCTGACTCGAAATTTATGATAAACTCGAAATGTCCCGACATGACCCAATAACAGTCACATGTTCTCAAGTTTGATAATGAGCTCAATTTTTTCAAGTTGTCTAAGCGAGGCAAACTCGAGTTTTGCTTCATAAATACAAGCCAAGTAAGGCCAAGCTCATGCTTGGCTCGGCTCGTTATCCCTTCTCCTTAACTCTATCCACAACCGGGCTGGACAACCTTTTCCAGGATTACGCCATTGGACTTGAGTTTAGAAAAGCCTAGATGGGATTGGATTAGACTGAATAAATGCGCTGATAAGTTTTGATCCAGTCCAAACCCAATTAGTGAGGCCCATGATCACCCACAAGATGTTACATGTAGAGTAGCTGACTTGGCTAGCCCAATAAAAGTTATACTCTCTCCATCCCAATTACCTGATTACTTTTTTATTCCTTTTTTTTTTTTTTTTAATTTATGTGTGATATTTTAATCAAAGTTAAAAATGATCTGCTAATTTACCAGCGATATAAGCAGCTCAGGTGGACATATAAAGCTCGTAATTACATTTCATGAGCTAAAATTTGAATCACATGCTTCATTTACTATATAAGCTGGAATTATAAATGTCATCCAGCATAGTATTATTACACTCTCATATATGTAACTGGTATCACACTCAGCCAACTGTTGCAATCTCGTCCAAACTTGTACACCCGTACTCGAATCTGAGTGAAATGTAAACTCAAGCCATAAATTTTCCTGGTTGTATTGGTTTTCGATACATCTAATAGTCGGGTAGGGCGATTAGAGTGACGGGAAATATCTGTTAAGACCCCATGGAAGAGAGTAAAATTCTCGGCTCCTAGTATCACTCTCGAACGCTCTAAACTTCTTCCACCAATGCCTTCCACTATCTCTCCTTGTCGCGGTGTGGCTGCGATGGAGTGTCAGGTCCAAGAATAATGCAATAATCCCACCCACTGTGGCTGCTGAGGCGAAGATCACTTGCACCATGCTGTTAAACTGATAAATAATTCATTAACAACAGTAACATTAATTTTTGGAAATGGAAATATCTTGCAGGACATGTTGCATGACTGACGAACTGTAATGAAACTGAGAGAAAATTGTAGGAGACATACTGCCATAGAACGCGTAAAGATAGGAGTTCGGCCCTCAACCAAGAGAAAGTCATAGAAGTACTGAGGCACAGAAAGCCCCAGGTAAAGTGAGAATCCTAGTATGAACTTTGTTCTGAAGCTGTTTAGACTGCAGAACTGGAGAAATCCTAACCCTGCAGATACTGTATAACAGCATAAATGACAGTGTCAAACAAGGCGATCATAAGAACACCAAAATTGATTAGTAAGACGTACTAGTAGACTATTGATACCTACCCACATAAGCGTAGAGTACACAGTTGATTGCTGCAAAGATGGGGATCGGGATTGATGCTAGAAGCGCCCCAAATTTTCCTGATTGAAAGAAGTGAACCAGTTACTAGAGTCAAACAGTAAGCGAAGAAATTACACACTGTTTTGAGTATTTGGTTAATGATTCTAACATTAAAAAAACCCCAAGAATATTGTGCTGTGAAATCATTCTAGAAACTCACCGAGAACTGAAAATAACAGCATGAAAATTGCAGCAATTTGAGCAACTCTACGGCTTCCGACTTGATTAAGCCCCAATAGTCCTGCATTCTCACTATGAAGCAATCCCACAGTGAATCGAAAGTGGGGTAACAAATAATAATCATGTGTTGGAAGTTGAAATATTGCTAAATGTGCGTGAAGGAACTGTAGAATATTACACTGATGCAGTCGCACCACAGACTGAACCAAACGCCCCATTCAAGAAATTTCCGATGCCCTACAATCAAAATTAAGATGAAGGTGTCAGATTAGAAAAGTTTCAAGTGATATGGTAACCCCTAAGGAATCCTATAGGTGCAAAATGATGCAAATAGTGATAGACTTACTATCCAGGTAACCCCACGGCTCACAACAGAAGGCGGTACTGGTGTGGCACTGCTATATCTTGCAGCTGATATAAATGAGCCCGTGGACTAAACAATGAAGAAACACGTAACTCAGATGCAGTTGCAAGTGTGAGACACGACTTTTTTTGGATAACTTTTCACGTTTTACCCTAAAAAAATAAAAGAGTCAAGTATCTTCTCGTGTCAGCCATACCTCGACAAGGGAAACGAATGTGGCAGCCATCATAGCGAAGCCATTTGCTACATTCAACGTAGGACGTCCCCATTGAAATGGATAAGGGAACCGTATCCTGTATAAGATGGTCGGTCACAGGCATGAGTAATGTTCATGAAGGATTACACCTGGCCAATAATGTTTACTAATTGACAAGTTGATATGCATGGACTCACCAGGAAGCAGCACCTATGAGACCAGTACGATCAGTGCGACAATAAAATTGAGTTTTCGGGGAGCTATTCTTAAAAGCTCCAGCTGCTGTTAGGATTGCAGCAAATGCCCAGATAAGCCCTATTGTAGCTAACACTCCGTATCTACGACCAAGGACTTGTAATGGCTTAAGCAAGCTGCCAAAATACTGCGAAATGTATCATTTATTTCACAAATTAGATCAACTGCCTGTCAATTTGTATCAAGAATTCTCCGAGGGGAGCAGGATTTGAGGGAAGTTGTCATGCTCTTACCTGGGTTAAAAACACCATCACCACTAGAGCCGGGAGTCCGATTGCAGTACATTTAGCGAGCTAGCAGATGAACAGATAAGAAAACATATGAAATCAGCTTTCTGGAACACAGTTTTCATGCCCTGTTTGAAGGGATGTATGCATACCTGAGGAAAACCAAATTGTAATAGGCCAAGTCCAGTAAGAGTGACCAGGGGAATAGCGGCGAGAGGGCTTAAGAACCTGCATAAACAAACTTTCTGGAGTGATTCTGAGTTTAAGGATTAGAAACATGTGTAATCTAATTCAACCTTAAAGAAGTGAGGTACTTCCATACCTTACAACAATCCTCCATAATCCCAAAACCCCAACAATGACCGGAAATATGGACGCAAACATTATTGCTCCTTGGATCGCTTTCATTGTTTCCCTGAACCTCTGTAATGCAACCAACATTCAAAGACAGTTAAAATTTTCAGGTACATAACGCGAACTTCTTGTTCCTTTCCCAATGCCGTATAGGCTGACACTTATGGTAGGATAAGATGATAAAATGTATGCGACATTATTCCTGTGTTTAAGAACCGAGGCTCTTATTGGATGTGACCTATATGGAAAATTACATCTAGAATCAACTAGCACTATGAAAAATGACATCTAAGACCTAACCAGTCCGCCATGATCTTATTCATGCAAGGAAACTACGATCTAGAGTAAACGGACTAATATTTAGAAGAACACGAACCTCATAAGGGTCAATGATGTAGCCGAAGTGATTAGTATAAATTATCGAGATGGCTGGAATGATAAATGCATATGAACCTCCGACCACTATTGATGTTCTGCACCCAAACAAAGTCTGGCATAACGTATTCAAACCCGAAACAAAGAGCAAACTCTGTATCACTTTAGCTTTTTCAATCTGTCAAATGTACGTCAAGATACATTAGAAACTTACATTAACATGAGACCGTCTCATAGGAAACTAACTTAAAGTTAGAATTCTCACCGGTCCACCTCCCATAAGAGGAACAAGTATGGTTGGGATCATAACTGTAGTCCCAAGCATTACTATAAAATGCTGAAATCCAAGAATGATTGATTCGTCTGCAATAATTGTCCAAAGCTTAGATCAACTCGAAAACTTACTCAATTTGGCTTTTAACCTTTATGAGATTAACAAAAATTAAATGTTGTTCACTAAGTTTGCATGTGAGATGGTGTCACGTACGAAACCAACCAAATTTTTACGTGTTCACGAAGATATCCAAAATTTCAATTTTAGTATACGCGTGATATCCAATATTTAAGTGTTCACGAAGATATCCAAAACTTGGTTGTTTGATATCTTGGTGAACACCAGGGAGTACAACATTAAAAGAGAAAGCAAAATAAGAACATACGCCAAGGGGGGTTGCTAGTGAGACAAAAATCAACACCAGGGAGTTGCTCCTTAATCGGAAATGGCCCAAAATCATCACCTCCTTTAATCGCGGCCATGCTTAACCCGCCTTCCTACCTCTACTCCCTCTTTAAAATTTTGAACTCGATCCGACTTGTTAAAAACTTGTACATACAAAAGAGCAACTACACAATAACACACACACTTGATTTAATAGGCTACTTAATGAAAAACATTCAAGATAAAACAAGAAGATGTCTATGTCACATAAAGTTGTCTATGTCACATAATCATCAAATGATACAACTAACATAAACTACAAATTTTGTTGGGTTTTAATTACAATTTTCCAAAAGACAAAAAAAAATTCAACAAATTTTGTTAAGACTAATAAGAAATGAAGGTAGAAATGGAGGGTGTGACTAACATTTGAGCAAATAAGATTATAGTGGTTGGAAGTAGCTCGCCTTATTCTTAACAAATTAGTAGCAATAACAATCAAGCAAGAAACACACTAATCAAGTACTCCATATGGTAATGCTTATTCAGTAACGTAACCAGGTGGGTTTGAGGTCATAATTGTTCATTTTTTTCCCAAATTTTATTGTACGACGGTCTTACATGTCACAAGAAAAATATAACCATTTTTTAATAAATAATAACAAATTTTTATGATTAAAAAAAAGTGGTCACTATTTATCAAAAAGTGATCAACCTTTGTTAAAAACACGGAATAAATCATCTACCTTCGTACAAGAGAATTATTGTCATTCCTTAATTATGAGGTTAGCAGTTCAATATCACTCCCGTAACAAGAGAATCATCCATTACTGACGACCGTGGACACCCCGATTCACACAACATAAACAAAAACAAGTTTGTTTGACCCAGTTTTTCCTCCTACGTGTGATACTTTTGTGGGGCCAACTTTAGTTTAGTGTTTGCCGTTTTAGGTTGCCATTTTGCCATATGTGTGATATGTAGAAGTAATAAATTGATGATCAATTAAATTTGATTTGTAAGGGATTGTCACGTTATTTTGCATTGTGGGATGAATTTGATCGTTTCTTTTATTGAAATTCATAGAAGTTAGTTTTGACTTTGTTGTGAATGTTGATTTGTTGTTGATTTTTTTTTTTTTTTGGAGGAAATAAAATAAATCGATCTTTTATAATACTTCGTACTAGCTAGTAAAATAGAGTTTTTAATAATCCGTATTTGTCATTTATGATACGAGTGTCACGGTTCAAAATGTAATCTTTCTCTAGGAAGTTAAAGAGAGATATATTCAAATAGTAAGGATATATGGAATTGGAGAAAGTACATTATTACGGAGTAGATTCATAAATAAGAGTTGAGGATTTATCGCAAATCAGAAATAATTGGCAAGTGAAACAAATATTGTAGGACTAGATTTCGAATTTACTACAGAGCCACCAGTTATATTGTTTTACTAGCCATCCACTTCGGTGTACGTCGGAGCAGATGCGGGTTTCGACCGATGGTGGGTGAACTGAATTTTTGCTAATTGAATTGAATCGGAGGACGTTGGACATTTGGAGCAGTTGCTGGTGGTTCTCGCCGCAGGGAGGGGCGACGGTGAGAGGGGTGTAGGGAAGGGTGGTGGGTGATTGGGAGAAAGGACGATTGACGAAGGGGACTTTTCTGGTTTTGTGTGGTTTTTTTATCGTAGTACTAGTCGCTCTTTCATGGATAAAGATTACTCTTTGATGGACTTTTTCGCATTACTTTTCTATTAATCAAAACTAGTCTAGATCCCGCGCAAATGCGCTTGATTTATAAAATTATACGCGGAATTTAACACATCCCTTATTTTGTTATTGGAGGTATTTTTAAATAGTTATATATTTCATTGTTGGTAACATTAATCGGAACAAAGGGATTATAGCTGTAGTTGGATTAGGTTATCAATAGTTCGATTACTATCTCCAGTCTTCACATATACATTAATCCAAGCCCAATAATTTTTAAGACTCATCTGACGTCCTGGTGTCAGATGTCCATATCCATGTTAGGCTTGTTACCTTCTAGTTACAGGTAGAGGTGGCAATCGGATCAGTCGGGTCAGGTTTGGGTCGGGTCATATCGGGTTCAGGTCATATCGGGTCAGCCTACTCTTTCGGGTTGGGTTCGGGTCATTATCGGGTCGGGTCATTTCGGGTCAAATAATGTGTCGGGTCGGGTCGGGTCATTATCAGGTCCGATTACTTAATCGCATTACTGCAATTTTTTACCATTAAATTTAGTTTTTAACCTATTATTTGGGTTTGGGTCGGGTCATTATCAGGTCCGGTTTCATATCAAAATATAAAAGAGATAAATATTAAATATTTATGATGTGCAAATTTAATACACTAAAAAAATAAAAACCTATATACCGCGCAATGGCGCGAGATCTGTACTAGTTGCTTCATTATTAGGTTAAAGGTATCAATCTAAACACAAAATCACTTTCATTTTGATCAAAATTAAGCTTAATAATTGTCGGGTCATCAATTTAATCGGGTCAATATCGGGTCGGGTCAGGGTCGGGTTCAGGTCGGTGGTAATCGGGTCGTGTCGGGTTACGGGTCATCATCGGGTCGGGTCGGGTCATTGTATTTTCGGGCCGGGTCAGACTTGTCAGCTCTAATTACAGGCCCGCACTAAAAACTACTACCGCCTTGTTCAAAAGAAACAAATGGGATTATGATATGAAATTCAGTTTTTTCCAAACGAAACTAAGTAAAGGAAAATTCTTAAGAATACAAAATTAGGAATTAATGAACAAACTAATTAATGAAATTATTAAAATTATGATATTGGAAATAAGATCATGATTATAGAGAAGAGAGATTGAATATATATATTTGATATTGATTCATGTAAAAAGTAAATACAATGTAGCTTTTGATCAAGCTTATATACTATTCTTCTAATCGACATACTCAACTAACTCTGGTTACCTTTAACTAACCATGAGTTCTTATAACTAACTTGATTAGTTGAAGTTAGTTAGATGTCTAACCGTCTAATATTCCCCCATGAGTTCTTATCCCCCTCAAGTTTGATTAGGAGAGAAAACTAATCCAAGCTTGGTAGATAAGAAATGATGCTGATCAGTCCCTAATGCTTTGGTTAAAATATTTGTCAACTACTAACCTGATCTAGCATACTTTGTGATTAAAAACCCATCTTGATATTTTCCCCTTACGTAATTAATACTCGGATATTATGGGACCCGTACAAGAACCTATGTATGTGTGAGAGGATCACCGGACTTGATGAGAGATTATTCGGGAGTAAGGTATAGTCATACACTAGACCAAGTAGGAACTAGACTAGACCAAGCAAAGCTGCAGTGGACCGAGCAAATGGCTGGCACTCGGCCAAGTACGACGGGTACTCGACCGAGTGAGCGGCACTCAGCCGAGTGGACTCGACACTCGACCGAGTGCAGCTGTACAGTACGCGATATAACCCTACTTCGGGATCTTATCCTAAATCATTTCATTCTCTCTCCTTATCACTCCAAATCATCTCCTTTCTCTCTAAAACCCTCACAAATACCTTCTTATGGGATTCAAGCTCGGATTAGAGGATTGTTCGCCTTATTCATCCTTCCTTTCACCTAGTAAGTTGAGATATACCATTTTCTATTTCTTATGAACCCTAACTTTTGGAGTTTTTGTTATGGGTTATTAATTAGTAGTTAATATGTGTAATATGGGTAATTAGTGGGTAATAATAAGAGGTTTTGTATTGTATAATAGAGTAGGATGAATTGTGAAAGTATTATGTGACTTGTATAGGATGAGACGGGATTATGTCAAATTCGAGTAGCTTATGGAGATTTCTAAAAGGTAGGTTATTCCTACTCAGTTTTGATAATGTAAATGTGTGTTTGTATGCATATTGTCACTTAAATCCCATGATAGAGGTAGTATTGCATTCACCATGATAATTGAGAATGGTAATGAGTTTCATTATGTCGAAAGTGCCTTGTAACATGATGTTGGTTGGTGACAATTCGAGAGTCGGAATAATTGAGTAAATGTTGTATTCATGGCATGTTCGGGAAGTGTGTCTCATGAGGAGTCATATACTTGATACATCGTTTTTCATGTTGCCCATATGTGTTTATTATACATGTTGGTGGTTGTTGGAGAAGTGGTGGTGGTGATACTTGTGGTTGAGGAGACGTAAGGCGGTTGGGAGACCGTCTTACGCTTGGGTCGCCTCTTGGAGCTTCCCACTCCAAGAGGGATGTGTACATTAATGATTTGAGTCATGGAGAGACGCGTGTCGTTGAGGCACGTCGCATGGCAGAGGTCTGGTTAGCTCCCGAGCTCGGTACCATGGCCGTGTCTCGAGTACTTTTTTTTAACGGACTGCGGCCCGACTGTTTGGTGGGCGGTGCTACGGTGCCGTCACCGGGTTGTAGGTGCCATGGACGTGTTCCTGGCATCGGTGTGTTGGTTGCGGAGTAGTAGTTGGTTGCCGTGGACGTGTTTCTGACATCGGTGTGTTGGTTGTCGTGGACTTTTTATTGTACGTTCATATTGCATTTCATATTCATGTCTATTGTTGATGCGGTCATGGATAGTATGGATAGTATGGATAGTATTGATGAGCTGGTTGTCGATATTGACAGTCCTATGGACCGTTCGAATAAGGCTGGTTCAAGTGATGTTCCAAGAGCTGTTCAATTGATGGCCCATCAAACTCATCATACTAATTGTATTAACAAGATTATAGGTCATTCCGCATGCTTGATTAGTGGGCTTGAAGGCGAGTTTGATCGAGTCAAACAACCAGACAATATGTTTACTTACGAATAAAGTAGGGGCTTAATTGTGCAATTTAAGTGCGTAATTAAGTCGTTCAAATTCCAGCATTTAAGTCGCTTTATTTTCAGATTTTATGATACTGTCAAAATATGGTAAGTTTTAGCCTAATTAAGCCTATTCAAGAGACTTAATTAGGTAGTTTATTACCTTATTATTTCAGTCGTTTTTAGTGTTGTAATAGTTGGATGCTCGGCTATTTAAAGGCCTTGTGTTCTTGCTTATTTCTCATTCAATCAACAACCAAGTTTCAGAATTACAAACATATTTGTGATAATATTGCTGTTGCAATCTCTTTGTTTTTATTCAACGCGTTTTGAGTAATTACTAGATTGTTTCTCAATAAGTCTTGACTTCAATCAACCCCATTAACAAATTATAGGTCTAGTTTGTCAAATAAGTTTGATAAGTGATATTTATATGCATTTTTACCC
>VHZZ01022387.1:17676-29360 GCA_009801015.1 Silene noctiflora | reverse complement strand
TATTAAGAATAAATATTAACATTCATAAAACATATTTTAACATAATAAAATATATAAGTATATAATTTGGTTATAAATACTTATTTCATAAAATACACATATTAATAATCATTTGATAAAACCTTTAAAATAAATATAATTATCGTCGACAAGCCTCTTAACTAAGTTTCCAAAAACGGAGTATTACAGTCTTTCCCTATAAAAAGGAACTTCGTCCCGAAGTTCACCACCTACCTATCCCAAAAAGGTCGAACTTAAGTCTTTTCCCAAATTATAGAATGCTACTAAACATAGCAGAAATCCTACTGAACATAGCAGGCATAATGCTACTGAACATAGCGGGTATTACACGACAGTTTGAGCTACCACTTATCGATGAACTTACGAAATGTTATAAATCGCTTTATATGCTAAACATACAGTCTAATCATCACTAGATGTTTGGCGGGAGGTGCAAAAACGAGTTATCTATAGGTGGGTTCTCTCCTTTGAGAATGACCGCCTTGTGGACACTCTTCATCACAAGGTCGGTGTTCATACGGCGGGTGAGATCCGCCATGGCATAGTTGTGGTCATAGGTATGTGGGGGTTGGGCGTAATCATGAGTATGGGTCGGAGGTGGTGTGGACCTAGGAAAATGAGGCGGTGAGCGGGGTGGTGGGGAATCAAAGTCTTGTCTGCCGTCCAAGCTACTATAGGTGAAGGTGAACTCATGGGGGATGCTATAGTACTTGGCCGGAGGGCGGGTGACCTTGCTTCCACTAAGTGCGCGATCTTGGGTAATCTATCCTTTGCGAGAAGTCTTATGTACCACTCCCCATCTACCTTCCAAGCATGACCCCCACCCCTTACTTCCGTAAGCCAATTAAGCTCCTTCTGCATGAAGGCTTTATCGATATACGGCACTTTGTTAGTCAATAGTCTATCCACCTCCCCTGGTTCATAGTCTAGAAATCCCTTAGCCAAGCGTGTCACAATGGCACCGCAATCTAGGGAACCCTTGTCCGATATGGATAACCTCTCAAGGGCAAGGCAAACCATGGACACAACATTAAAGTAGAAGTGCTCCTCTCGGTAGAGGTTTAGATAAGAACTCAAGAGTAAGACCTCTGTTGAGTTCACTCAACTCAGATCCCTTCTCCCGTAAAGAAGGTGGGTAAAAGGAGCAAGTGACTTGAAAATTCATCACTCGACATATTATAAATGGTGTTCTTAAGTCTAAACCCTACCGAGTGGTTACTCTCATTATAAACGTAAGAGCTTAAAAACTATAGGGTGAGGTTGAGTTAGGATATCACTTCTAAATTATACAATCCCTCCATCCTAAGGATCTCAAAGATGTCGCTCACCTCTTCCTCTATCCCCAAATCCCTCAAGGAGTCTTTTGACACACATCTCGTCGAGGCCATGTGCCTCTCGGTTAAAGCAAGGAAGGCGTTCTTATGGGCCTCACTCTCAAATAGGATGCCCGGAAATCCCGGGGCCTCAATAACGGGTGGGGCCTCCGGTGCTTGTTGGGGTTGCCTTTCGCCGGTTGCTCCTTGTGTTCCTTGACATTCTACAAAACCGATTACACATAAGATTCCGAATGGACAAGATGAGAATTAAGACAATCTTGGAAACAACTCAATTTTTTTTTTCATATTTATGATTTCCCAAATAACAATTTGAATAAAAAATTTCGACATGATTTTTTAAATTTTTTTAGTCAAACCAAAGGCTTTCTCAAGACACCATTTTCTGGAAAATGAAGTTTTTGTGAACATTACACAACACTGTGAGCTAAATTTGAGGCAACACATAACATTCCTAGTTATTACAGAATGTTTTAGCACCCTTATATCAAAGGTGTAGTACAGAATTTGAATTCTTGGTATACTAAGTGTATATTTTCGAAAATTTTGACGGTTTTTAAGACATAATTTCCAACTTAAGACAAAAATATTTCCAACTTATTATAACACGATGTATTTTCAACAAGACTTGATGTATTAAGAGACATTTAAGGTAGAAATTAAGTATGAAAATCATAATTTGGGTAAGCATACTACCCACTTTCGAAGACATAGAGACAATTCGGTATATACTTTCAGTTTTAAGACCATTCATGACATCATTAGCTTAACATGAAGCTTATGAAGCAATTAAACTATGTTTTAAGTGGAAAAAAAAATCAAAATGTGTTCATATATAATATATGTTTCAAAAATTTGAGCATTAATTTGAGATGCAAGTTTCGTTTTAAAACAACACATAGCATTACTAACAAAGATAGTAGCCTTATAAGGCAATTAAACCAAGTTTTATACATGAAAAATCAAAATTCGGGCATGAACACCTTAAAATTCGAAATTTAAGACAAATTCTTTCAAATATAAGGTAAGATCTAACACTAACAACAAAGGTTAAGCCATTGTTGTTCAATTAAACCACATACCACACACATGAATCAAATTGTTTTGCCTTAAGAACCCTAATTTTGACATATACTAATTTGGGTGAAATTTCAACATAAAAAAATTCATATTTAATAACATTAATGGTGTAGAAAGTTTATTACTAGCATGAATTGAGCAAAAACATGTAAAAATTTGACAAACATTTAAAGAAATATAGTAGATCTAAAAAATATCAAATTGGGAAAAAATGAGTGATAATGGAGTTTTTGTATGATTTTTAGGGAAGTTTTTGTGTTTGTATAAATGAAAAAATATGAAGAGTGAAGAAGATAAGAATTGGGTATAAAGGTGTTTTACACGACTACCCAGCCCGTGTAAGGCACTCGATCCCCGTCGAGTGCTCGGGCACTCGGTCAAGTGTCCAATTTTACTCGGTCGGGTGACTCGTTTAAGAGATTTTTCATATTCCTGGAAAATGAGTCAACTCGGTCGAGTGTAGAGTACTCGACCTAGTGCTCACTCGCACTCGGTTGAGTATTCCTTTAGGGCTTACGATTTCCGACTAAGGTCGAAAGAGGTTCGTTTCTGCAACAGAAGGGAATGTTCGGGAGTCCATCGGCTATCGGTGATCCATCCCGAGTTAGATTATACGTCATTATACTTACCGTCTATGAAACACTACTTATATACGCGTAACTATCACACTAGTACTCGTCACTATTCACGCTCTAACGATAACACAAACAAATTCAAGCACATGTACAATATCAAAATTTCAAAGACAGAACTAAGGTAACTTACATAACAATACTCAATAACTATTTCCAACATACTAATCATCTCAACTCTGTCATTATACTTCCACATATTAGCATGCATCACATGATCAATCATATCATGCAAGAATCCTACCAACTTGCACTAGAACGCACATAACCATACCACGTTTCATATAGCATTCACCCACACTTATAACCGCCCACGTGGTGACCAACCGACACAATAGAAACTAGTTTTGACATAAGGGCGCCTACTCATCCAAAACCAATCTCTCATTGTACTCATGTCGGGTTCATTTTATTAGAGACTCCTAGGTTCATTTTGGTTCATTGTTTTAGGTTCCAAAATCGTCGTTCTAATACCACTTTATAACACCCCCTTCTTACCTGGCCAAGGTAATTGGGAGATGGTTTACTGAGACAGTGAATCGAAACTACAATTAAGTAACTCTTTAAATAAATAATATGTTTAATGAAGTACATAATGAATAATTTAATAATACAAGTGATTTTTATACATGACCACTACTACTACATCTAAGCCAACTACAAGACGACTAAGCAACTCGACTCCAACTCCGTGTCTCGGTCCGTGATCCCGCGCGCTACCAAAACACAATTGTAATATACTGCTCCCCATATGATCGGAAATATCATATGGATCAACACAGGCCACCCGGAAATAGGTGAAAATTTACACATAGCCACACACGGTCAATTTTAATAATACAAATAACCATAAAAGACGATATGCATGGATATGAAATGCAAGTATGAATGCACAACCATAACATCCAACCATTACCACCCGCAACCAACACACCGGTACCTGTGGGCATGTCTCACTCACGCCGCGCGCACTCACGCGTTGGTATGTTTGAGGCGACGATACTTCTGCCACGGAACTTTGTGTTGACAAAGCACGTCATGGGCCGTTACCGATTTGAAAGGCATGAAACCGGTGAATGGTTTGAACAAGCCTGCATTTATGGAGTCGCCACCAATTTTTGTAGATAGTTGGATCCGTTCAAATACTTCATATCAAAACGAGAAGGTGATAATACGAATAATAGTTAATTATAAACTAATTAGAATAGCTAAACGAGACGGGTTCAGAGGCATAAGCCAATCCAGAATAGGCGCAGCACGTGTTACGCCCTCTGGAAGAGGCGCATCACTTTGTGCGACTGTTCTCGAGTTGGATTCTGACTGTGAAAGTCATACTTGTGTTTTGTTAATGTTCGTTGGTTGATTTAAGTGTATTATTGATACTAGACTCGAGATTGAAGTGATTTAATAGTTTACATGCACATGGAAGATCGTCATAAAAAAGAAAATATATATCAAAGTCGAATTTTAATAGTTGGATATGGAAAAATCGAACCATCAAAGATCCGGGTTTGAAAAGATGACAAAAACCTGCAAATATTAGGATTATAAGGGATTTAAGTAGAAAATAAAAGGAAAATAAATCTGGAAACTGGTATTTACGAAAGAAGAACAGAAAAGAAAACAAAAAATACGAATCAATTGGTACTCAAGGAAGAAGAAGAAGAGCAACAGTAGACTAGGTGTCTCTGGAAGAAGTGCATCAGAGGCTGTGTATGTTCGAGAAGGCGCATTTGCTGATGTGATTCTTCTCGACGGTCATTTGCATTAGATTAAATACATAAATACATTAGATAAAATACAAAGTGAAATTTACACCCTCAGACTTACATGTTTACGAAACAAAAAACGACTTAATTCGACGATGTATCGAAGATGCCCTTCAAAAAGGATTTTAGAAAACAAATTAATTAATTATTTATGTTGATTGAGTGTGGTCAAATTGGTAGGTCTATGAAAAACGTGACTGGTACCTAGAATGATCTAAGCTTATGTGGTCGAGAATGCTCAAGCACGTAGGCGTCGTAGCAATAGCACGTGGTCTTAGAATGCAAAGAGAGAAGAAAATGGGTGGACACTCGCGTGAAGAATAAGTGAGGCGGAGGCCTCTATTTATACTAATCACGAGGTTAGAGTTTTGGAAGGATTAAAATACGAAAAGAAATCCAGGAAGATCAGGACGCTGGTGGAAATGAGCCCATGAAGAGGTGCGGCAGGTTGTGCGCCCTCTCCTGGAGATGTTTCTCCTTTAGCAGCGCAGATTTCTGCGCTTTCAGAGTTTGGAATGGATTTGTTTTCCTTATTTGGCCAAAATAAGATATTTTCGAAATCTTAAGAATATTTGAGATATTTTAGGATTCTTAAAAATATCCCGACTCATATTTGAGACGTTTTTTTTGAGAAAATGACGACGGTTTTGAAAATGAAGACGATTTTTGACCCGGACTCCAAATGTACTCTAATTACTGCCAATACAACCGAATCGGCACGTGGAAGACAATGAAGGGGTTGACACGACTATTTTAGGCAACTGTTTAACGTCGAATTAATAGAATTTCATAATAACGCTTCATATGTTAAACAGGCGGTCCAATCATCATCGAGTGTTTGGCGAAGGGTACAGAAATGAGGTATCTATAGATCCCCCACTTTGAATAAGGCTTGGACAAGACGAAAGTCAAAGTATAGCCCTTAGGTCAATCGAAGATTACACCCTGAAGACTATGGCGACGTGAGGCGGTTTTGTAACACCCCTACTTACCAAGGAAGCCTGTACTAAACCTTCTCTGACAACCAATGGTGCTACCATCTCGGTTACCCGAGGTAAGTACATATCAAATAAACCATTCAAGAACAACACTTTATTAATTACACTTTATGTGGACAAGAAAATACAAAACTACATCACTGGACTATTACAACCGAGAACTCTATCATAACTATACTATTATCTGCGTCAGCGATCTCCCATCCCCAAAGAAGATCATCATAAACAAGCATCCAGACAGCAACTATACCTGCAAGCTAGTCTGCTCACCATCCCCGAATGGATCATCACAGTTTTGAAAACAATAACGGGGTCAGTCAACTGAACAACTATATAAAATTAACAGTGTAAAAAAATCAGAACAAACTGCCACACCGTCACCACCACCATCATCACCACACATCACCACACATCAAGTAACCGACTACACACCGAAGTGTGTAGCCCTGCCAGTGGGGACTGCACCCACACCACCTAACCACCTACAATACCCAGGTCCCTTAATGTGCACATCCCTCATGCGCTGAGAGAACGCAGAAGGCGAACAATGGGGGTGAGACCACCTCTCACAATAGCTCACAAAATCACAACGTCAATCACATCTCAATCACTCCCAACACCAACATCCACCACCAACATCGTCATCACAACATCGTCATAATCATATAATCACAACACAGTACACAATACAAGATCGTCACATTATATAATATACAGTTCTACTATCAACTGTGTAGGAAAACCCTACCTGTATCGCATCCACGTAGCATTCACCATCAATTCAATCATAAGAGCATTGCACATAGACAAAAACACCTATAACAATGATACGACTCGATTTCGCACAATCATAACCCTAACCTAAGACATACAGATGGTGACGGTGACTTACCTTATAAGACGATCGGTTGACTAGGTCGGAGTCGGCGTATACTTCCATTCCCATGATAGTCTTCTAGGTAGTTTCTAGCAAGGTGAGGGATGAGTGGTAGGGAGATATGTGTCGATCTAGGGTTGCGGGGAAGAAAAGGGAAAAGAAAATAAATAAGAATGATTTGGGAACTGTGACTTATGCGTAACATTTAATACGTTGTCAACGATGCACTCGGTCGACTACGCACTCGGTCGACTACTTGCGTACTCGACCGAGTCCCCTTCACTCGGTCGAGTGCACCTCACTCGACCAAGTGTCACTCACTAGGTCGAGTCCAAATTCAAACAACGATTTTGTCTTGACGATTAAGGTCGCACAAGTCAACTATGGTCAGTCAACGGGTCCTCCTAAGGGACGACTATTACAGTCTTCCCCCCTTAAAGAGAACTTCGTCCCCGAAGTTCAACTCCCAACCCCCAGGGTTAACGAGTACTAAGGCTTAACTAATAAGGCCCATTACAAACTGTAACTAATCTAATCATCATCATCCGTAGTCTCAACGCTACGTCAATACCATCCACCCCGTTCGCACATATCACATTGACTCATCTTATCACACTATAAAACATGTATACATGTAAGCACCATCACCAGTCATATAGTTACATCGCATAAAAGCCTCCTATGAATGGTAAAGCCGCCAACAACATAATATTAAAGTCATCTTCACATATAAAATTATAAATAAATAACGTAATAGGATACTGTCCAACGTGACATGATATATATATAACACGATTTTGCATTGTTTTTAGCAGAACGACTAACAAAATTTTCCACGCGCGCAACACACTTTACCCCCTAAAAAGGAACTTCACCCTTGAAGTTCACCTTCGGATCAGGCAAGGTCACAGTCACGGTGGTACTGTACCCCCACAATGAAGTCAACATCGGATTGGTCAAACATCAAGGTCATGAAACATAGCTTATGTCCCATACAATAGCACGCCACAAGGTCAAGTTAGATCATATCTGAAGGCCGCCACCTGGCTAACTTTGTATACCCTTTACACGACATATAAGTGGAACACGTGTCAAGGTAACACACAACAAAAGAAATAATACCAAGTTGGACTGGGAACATTAGGCCGAGTAAAAGCCACTTGGTCGAATCCCACGCACTCGGTCGAGTGTCTTGTACTTGGTCGAGTGCCTTGCACTCGGTCGAGTGCTCAACATGACCAGAAGACTCAATTTCCCTGCCCATATGGCACTTGTTCGAGTGCTGCTGGTACTTGGTCGAGTTCGTTCTACTCGGTCGAGTCCCTATAGGTTAAAGACATATCCAAAAACACCAACGGCTTGTACCTGCAATAAAATCATCATGATGACCCGAGGTTACCCTAAATCACATGCCAAAAATTAACAACTGAAAGACAAACACGTTAGGCCTTATGGCCGCTTTACATACATGGTCTAAAAATCATGTGCCGTAAAGCACCAAATCTAACATAAAGAAATCCAATAAACAATAACTAACAAGAAAAATGAAAGAACCGTCCTAGCTATCATCCTCCTCCTCCTCCTGGCCTGCTCCCGACGAACCCCCAACATCAAAACCTCCGCCAAAACCTGACAGCACCGAGCTGAACTCTCCCCTGAAGGCAGGCAGCGGTACACCATACTCTCCCCGAATCCATTGACCCTGATCATCAAGCTGGCTCCCGTAGTTAGCTCCCCACGGCTCAGTGAAGCACCCCCTCGCAAAGCTCTCTGGTGTACCCCAAGAAGCACGTTCTACCCCATAGCAGTGAAAAACACCACTGTTATCACCGAGTCTCCTTCACCACGCCGGCTGAGCAAGCCCCTATCCAATACCTTGCCGTTAAGTCATCTCATGCAGCCCTCTTAACACCAAAGTGTAGGAAAGCCACTCCGCCAGCTCACTCATCTGCACTCTGGAGTCGTGTACCGTAGGGTAGCCTGAGTACCCGTACATGGGTCCTTCATGTGGTACCAACGGGGTCTCCTCCGGGGTCTCCCTAGTCACTCTAGTCCTCCTGGCTGTGCGGGTCGGCTGGGGCGGTCTCCTCCTACCCGTGGCGTAAGTCGGCTCTTGCAAGTCCATAAGGACATGCCTCGGGATCAAGTAGTCCAGGGTAGGGAGTAGCATGTAGTCGGCCCACTCGGTCAGATGGTCAACCTCTGGGAGGTTGACCGGGTCGGGCAAGGTTATCCATAAAGTACCCCTAACCCTTCAAGCCAGGGTCCTATCGTCCATCACCCTAAGCCATTTCTGGCGGAGGAAATAGTCCCTATCTATTGCCGGCATACTCTCGAACATGGCTGGAAAGGGGGGGAGGGCTCAAAATTAGCTAGCCTCTGGGCTAACCGGGTAGCAATGGCCCAACAACTAAGATAGCGGTGTGGAGACTGAGCCATGAAGGCCAAGCTGTTGCAGACAATCGCCGTAGGGCTGTAGTAGAACCGCTCCTCCCTCTTCGGGTTCATGTAGGACATCAGAATCATCACTTCATGTGAGTTCAACTTACTCACATCACTCCTCTCATAGAGAAGACACGTCAACATCCTCAAGAAGATCTTTAAAGTGATGTGTTGAACGTCATTTATCAACATATCACTCACATTAGTCTTCACCCCCATCACCATGGCCATGTACTCACTCGCCTGACACTCTTTAGCAACGTCTAGGTAGTGATCCACCGTCGGCCTCTCAAGCCCCAGATGGTCCACCACATCCTCCATAGACAGGTCAAAAGTTTCGTTCATCAACCAAAAGTGACAGGTCTCGGCCTCCTCATCGTAAGAGAAGGAGCTCAAAAACTCCAAAGTGAGGAACTCGTAGGAGTGCTTCCTTAGTCGATACAGTCCCATCAACCCCAAGGTCTCAAATATGTGCCTCACATCATTCTCAATCACCAACTCTCCAAAGATACTCATATCCACGCACCTGGTAGCGCGGGTAGTCCGTGTCATCAAAGACACAAACACCTCCCTCTGCCTAAAGTCTGCAAACTCCACGGTAGGGTATTGCCCCACCGGCGGTACAACGGAACCTAGGCTAGATTGCCCTCTCTCGGCCCTAGATCTCTTGGTTGGTAGACGAGTATAGTTGGCTCTTGGCATCCTGCATTAACATCAATTGACAACAAAATCTTTTGTTTCAAGAATTGAAAACAAGGAGAAAATTTCAGATTTCCATTACTAATAAAGGTGAAGCTTAAGACGGATTTTTCGCCAAAAATACCCAAAATCAAGTGCAAAATATGATAGCAATAACACCCTATAGTCGTTTTCAACCTTAAAAAGGATTTGAAGTGACAAAAATTAAAATTTGGGGAAAAACCCTAGAAATTTCGGGATTAATTTTGCAAAATTTGGGCTCCACAATTGCGATTTCTAGCATAAAACAAGAGCTAAAACAAGTTCTAAATAACATAATTACATTCAATACGGATTTAAAGCATGAAAACCGAAATCTACCATCACCTAATTGGGGAAACTCATTACAAAAACTTATGAAACAGAAGGGTATTAGTATTACCTGAAAAGTAGAGAAAGATTGAACAAGGAAGAGATTAAGACGGAGTTGCAAGTCACTAGAGAAAGATCCTTAAGCTTTGGATTGTTAAAACAATTTGAGAGAAATTTTGAGACAGAGTTTGAAGAAGAATGTGTCAAAATATAGAAGGAAAAGAGGGTTTATAGGGTTTAAAATCTGAATCGCGATATCGGTCTAAATAGAGGCACTCGGTCGAGTACGAGTCGCACTCGGTCGAGTGTCCAAGGTACTTGGTCGAGTGCTAATTTTACAACTAAAAACCCATATTCTGTCCATTTGCGCACTCGGTCGAGTGCCTTGGACTCGGCCGAGTAGTCCAGACTCGGTCGAGTGCACCTACTGTACTCGGTCGAGTTCCCAAAATATTAAATTTTAAACGAGTATGTTGTCATATCAGTTATTCCTGCAATAAAGTATATCGTTCGGAGTCCGAGGACCGTCCCGGAACTCGTCACTTGTTAGTCTTTCACTCAAGAATTCTACCAAACCGTTCTATAAGATATCATTACACCTGATTCACTTAATCTTTACAGGCTAAAATTCAAGCAAATCAACAATTCCATCCGCATGTTCACGCAACTTAAGCAACCGCCTTCATACATTCAGCTATGCAAGTACATACATTTACAACTTCACACCTCTAGCTGTACCTATACTTCTACACGACATTCACCATACATACTAAAGTGCATACACATATAAAACATACAAGACACACATGACCATAGGCGTAACTTCACATCTGGCACATAGCACACAAGTAACTATAACAAAACATCCCACCTAAGTTACTGGCTTAAGCACATTGGGGTCGGGTCCTGAAATGAGGGCGCCTTCTCAACCAAAACCAATTTATAAGGGGCTCCATACATACATACATACACTAGGTTCATTTTTAATTGACTCACTAGATTCATTGGTTACAGGTTCCAAAATCGTCGCTCTGATACCACTTTGTAACACCCCTACTTACCAAGGAAGCCTGTACTAGACCTTCCCTGACAACCAATGGTGCTACCATCTCGGTTACCCGAGGTAACTATATATCAAATAGACCATTCAAGAACAACGCTTTATTAATTACACTTTATGTGGACAAAAAAATACAAAACTACATCACTGGACTATTACACCTGAGAACTCTATCATAGCTATACTATTATCGACGTCAGCGATCTCCTATCCCCAAACACGATCATCATAAACAAGCATCCAAACAACAACTATACTTGCAAGCTAGTCTTGTAACACCCGGGAATAATTAATTCATATTTAAAATTATTTTAATAATTAAGTATGGTAAATATGATTCTAAATATTATTTTCGTAAAATGTAGAATCTTATAATATATTAATTATATTATTACTATTTAAGTCCGTCTTAAATGTGTAG
>VHZZ01022385.1:8823-21410 GCA_009801015.1 Silene noctiflora | reverse complement strand
TACCGAGCTCTCTGTGGATTCGACCCCTTAATACTACATTACTTGTGTTGTACCAAAGGGTATTTTTGCATAGGTGTGCGATAGCCTATCACGCCCTGGATGGGCGTGTTTGTATGTGTGTGCCTTCCAACCGGGCTTTTAATTCTGGTTGCCTTCAATGGTTTAGCGGGTCCATACCTTTAATAAACTAGCGATGTGCCAGTTTATTCTACATGTGTGATAGGGGCTAGTCTCCTTGTGCATTCTGGACTTGGAATACAACCTTGGTTTGGAATTTGGTGACCTAGCTACTATATACTCTGTAGGACCCTTGGGTCACAACCTTGTGACCCTTCGTTCTTGTAACAAGATGAACGCTAGGATCCTCCTCCCCAACAAACTTAGGGATGACGGCTAGTTCTCACGTTACATCTTTGTGAAGATTGACTCTATCTCTCCCACCCCTGATTACTTGGTGGACAAGTGGGGTCATGTAGAAGGTAACCCTTGTTGTTTGACTCTTTGATTCCTTTGGTCTCACAATTCTTACTTGTGCTTTCTTATAGCGTTGCCACAACCGACTCCCTCCATGGATCTTTCTGCGGTCTCTCGCCTGCTCAGCTTGCCTGTTAAAGCCCAGTCTTTTCCTGCTCTCCTTGCAACTCAGCCCTCTTGTTCCTCCTCACATCCACTTGACGTAGACAAAGAAGAAGACCAGGATGTATGCGAGAGGCCTGAAGAAGAAATTTCTGCTGATCTAGGAGAGCACCCTTTGGTGGAACCAAAAATGTCTGCTGGTAAGGCTCTTCCTGCGTTTTGCCTTTTCTTATTTCAATGGGATGTTGCTGTGTAACTCGTGTTGTGACCTTCGTTCAGGGAAAACCCCCTTTTCTCTTGACTCCGTCCTGGTGAAGAAGAAACGCAAGCTCTCCTCTGCGCCCTCTCAGCCTGCTCCAAAGAAGAAGGGTGTAACCTTTGCTGAGCTATAATCGAGGGTTATTCCTCCTCTAGCGTCCGAGTTCACCCCAAGCCTACTATACCTAATGCTACCACCCTGCTCCGCTTCCCCCGTGGGTATGGAGGGAGTGCTGATGTTCCGCTCTGGCCGCAGTTGGAGCAGTGTCTCATGTCTGCTACTGCCCTGAGCTTAGGCACAAAACCCCTTCCTGAAATGTTGGACGTCTCAGCAGAAACCGCCTTTGCTGTAAGCACAACCTCTTATTTTATTTTTCTTCTTGTACTTTCTTTCTCCTGAGGACCTACCCTTACGACTTCCTTTTTGCAAAGTCTTGAGCTGAACTTGTACATTCAGAAGAAAGTTCCTCACCTAATGGGCGAAGTGAACAACCTGCAACAAAGGATTGCTGACCTGGAATCCCAGCTTTCCACTACTGCTGACGAGAAGAAGGTGGCCCAGGATCATCTGGCACTCTATCAGGGTCATCTGGCGCAGACTCAAAGCCAGTTGGTGAAAGTCCAAAGTGCTAACTCCTCCCTCTCTGATAGCCTGGCCCCGATAGAGGAGCAGACGAGGACTTTGAGGAAACTGCTCCTGGATGCTATGGTGTATGCCATTTGGGAGTCCAAGATCTAGTGCCTTCAGGAGTTCCAAGCTGGGACCCACTCCTCTTGGGATTTGGCCGAGGAGGAGAAGCAGTTTGCTAAGGCCTTCTCTACGAAGCCGGACTTCAGCATTGTTAATGAGCTGATGGCGGAGGAAGAGGAAGGTGGCCCTTCTGCTGAGGAGGTAGTGCATGCTCAGGAAGTGTTGGCTGAAGAGGAGGGGTGGTGAAGGTACTTGTTGAGGAGGTCACCCCTGACTCTATTACCACTCCTACTCCTGCAGAATTTGTTTCAGATCAGACAGACTAGACGAGGAATTCCCATTTTTTTAATTTTATTTTCCTCGATTCGTTTTCCTTTGCTCTTTGTGGCTTGTTTTTTAACCGCCGTACTTTTTCCCCCTCTGGGGGTTGAACATGTTTTATGCCATTTTTTATTATCTACTTGTTGTTCATATCTATTTTGTTATGCGGGCATTCGTTTGTTAGCTATCTTTCTGCACTGTTTTGTTGGGGTGACTTTGGTGGTGTTGGAGTCTCCTCGTCCTGGTGGAACATCGGGGTTCCTGTTCGACCACGCGCACGATGTACTTCCTGCAAGAAGAACATTTCGCTAGTCCTTTTCACATCAGACTTCTGGGGATTAGTTATCAACTCAAAGGTATCTAAAGGATCTAAGAAAACAAAGCTAAATTTATAAAACAAAAGGGAGTAAATTACAAAAGAAATAGTTATTAGGATCAGAAAAATTGTGCTTCCTGAGGTAGTACAATCAAAATTTTGAAAAACGAAATAACATTTATTCTGGGCCCTTAGTAAAATAAATCTCAGAGACATGACTCCCCTGTTTTGCTCCACCAATGCTTCCTGCTAAGATAACCTTAGAGGATAGAAAAAAAAAGAAACTAAATACGGAGAGAAATTTGAGAATATGTTTTAGGCTGTCATCCGCTTGACAGTACCTGATAGATTCGAGGTTGCCAGCATATGAGTTCTGAACGTGGTATCTTGTCAGGTGAATGGTGTTCCTTCTGATGTCAAGATGGAAAAGCACTAACACGATGCCCATTCGGGCGGACATGACTTCAAACAGTTTTAAAGTGTTGGACCGAGGCTCCATCGGGTGGATTCTGGGTGTTGTACCCCCTCGTGTGGGAACCGTTTCATGGTAGAAGAGATTGTAAGAAATTAACCTTAAGTATTAACTATGTGCGTACAGAGTTGCATCTGTTGACATTGTACTTGCTGAAGGAGGAGCCTGGGTGAAGACCTAAATATAAAATTTCTGTAGGTGGATAATATTCCATGGCTTAAGAATGAGCTGCCCTTCAATGGTCATGAGCTTGTATGCGCCATTACCCACCACGCTTTCTCCCTGATACGGCCTTCCCCAATTGTAGGCGAACTTCCCTGCTCGTCTGTTCTTTGTGTTCTGGAAGACCTTCCTTAACACTAACTCCCCTACCTGCAAGGTTCTGATTCTCACGTTCTTTTTGTAACTTCTGGCGGCAGTCTGCTTGTAGGATGTTATCTTGATCTGGGCGTCTAGTTATGAGTTTATCCACAGTATCCAGGCTGGTTGCCATTTCTACCTGGTTTCTCTCTTCAGTAATACAGCCGTATCTCTGTGTTAGTACTCGTACCTCAACAGGGATTATGGCCTCTGCTGTAACACCCCAAGAGATTGAGAGGAAATTTGTCCCACATTGGGAAAATAAGAATCTTATGAGATGTTTATAAAAGATTCTACTCACCACTTAGTAACAAGGCCTTGTGCTTTTGGGCTTAAGTGAGGACAAATAATTTGCCCAAAAGTACACATCTCATCTTATTGGGGTTGTGTTACGACAGTGGTGGGCCGGGTTGTTATAAATGGTATCAGAGCGACCCTACGACCGTGGGGTAGTGAGCATATGGTCAGGAGTACCCGGTTCATCCACCTAGCGGGGGAGGATTTTGGGCTTGGCTGCGGTCAGCTCGGGACACAACGAGGACGTTGTCACCTAGCGGGGCAGGATTCTGGGCTTGGCTGCGGTCAGCTTTAGACACAACGAGGACGTTGTGTTCTGTAAGTGGGGCAATTTTGTAACACCCCAAGAGATTTAGAGGAAATTTTTCCCACATCGGGAAAATAAGAAGCTTATGAGATGTTTATAAAAGATTTTACTCATCACTTAGTAACAAGGCCTTGTACTTTTGGGCTTATGTGAGGACAAATAATAGGCCCAAAGGTAAAAATTCCATATTATTGGGTTTGTGTTACGACGGTGGCCGGTTGGGTTGCTATATCTGCTCCATACACCAAGCTGGACAGTGTGTTTGCCTTATTGCCACTTTGGGGGTGGTTCTTTCAGACCAACGCACCAAGGGGAGCTCGTCTGCCTATTTGCCTTTCATCTCCTCCAATTTCTTATTCAAGCATTCTATCACAATCTTATTACTGGATTCTACTTGACCATTGTATTGGAGATTCCTAGGAGTATATTTGAACAACATGATGTTCCATCTTGCACAGAAGGCTTCTGCTTTATCGGATACAAACTAGGATCCATTGTCACATATTATCTCTGAGGGGATACCAAATCTGCATATGATGTTCCGCTTGATGAAGGAGATCACGTGCCTCTCAAGGGCCTGAGGTAACGCTTATGCCTCAATCCACTTAGAGAAATAATCCGTCATGACGAGCATATAAATTCTATTTCCCGGGGCACGAGGCAGAGTCCCCACAATGTCCATTCCCAACTTCATGAAAGGCCACGGCGAGATTATTGGATGCATTTGTTCTGCTGTTTGATGGCTAACTGGCGCTTGCCTTTGGCAGGCATCTCATTTCTTCACATACTCCATTGCATCCTTGCACATTGTTGGCCATAAGTACCCTTTTCTAAGCGCCTTATTAGACAGGCTCCTGCCCCCTGTATGATTTCCACATTCCCCGTTGTGGATGTCATGCATAACAGCATGTACCTCCTGGTTGCTCAGGCATTGCAAGGATGGTCTTGCCAAGGACTTCCTGAAAAAAACTTCGTCAATCAATATGAATCTTGAAGCCTTAATCTTAAAACTCCTCACCTCCTTTTTGTCAGAAGGAAGTACGTCGTTACGCAGCCAATCGTGATATGGCTGTCGCCAATCAGGTGTGTCATCCGGGGCAATCGTGGTGCTAAGGACCCCAGCCTCTTATGTCCATTGTGTATATGTATCACCACTGGTCGTCTCCTGCTTGTATATATCAGGTTCTATCACATGTATAATGGGGATCATTGAGATTTCCCCGGGCTTGAACGTGGCTCCCAAGATGGCTAGCGCATCCGCCTCCCTGTTCTGGTCCCTGAGAATTTTCTTTATAAAGAAGGAGGTGAAACATGGTTTCAACTCCATTGCTACCTTGAGGTAGAATGCCATCTATGAATCCCTGGCGGCATAGGCGCCATTCACATGGTTTACAATGAGTTCTGAATCACTGTACACCTCTATATGCCTTACGCATAAATCCAGAGCCGGTTATAGGCCAAAGATGATGGTCTCGTACTCTACTTCATTGTTGGTGGCCTTGAAGTCACATCGTACTTCTGAAACAATCTATTAGAGCTGGACTAATCCTACCCCCATCCCTTTCATGGTAGAGGCCCAATCGACGTAGAGTATCCACTTATGGTCGGCCTTATCCTCGCTCAGGGTCAGCACGTCCTTATCGGCCGCCTGTTAGAGCTGGACTGAAATCTGAGACGAAGTCGGCCAGGGCTTATGACTTTGGTTGTTCGGGGATCCAGCTTCAAATCGTACCCACTCAAGTGGACGGACCACTTGGCCATCCTTCCCGATAGTTCTGGCTTTCTCATTACGACTTTGAGGGTGTAGTAAGTCACCACTAAGATGGTATGAGACTCAACGTTTGGATGCAACTTATGGGAAACAGTGACAAGTGCCAAAATGAGTTTTTCGAGTGAGGTGTACATGGTCTCCGCAGGTAACAGTGACATACTGATGTACTACACTGGCCTTTGTGCTCCCAGATGTTCCCGGACCAACTCAACGATGATTGCCACCTCTGTTACCAATAAGTTTAGGTACAAGGCCTCCCCTAGTTTTGTCTTAGAGAGTAACATAGGTGTGCTCATGTAACTCTTAGGTTCCTTAAATGCCTTGTCATGCTCCTCTCTCCACTAGAACCTTTTGTTTTTCTGAGCATGTCGTAGAACAACCGACACCTATTCGAGGACCTTAAGTCGAACCTGTTCAGGGCCGCCACTCTTCCTGTCAATCTTTGGACGTCCTTTGGCTTCTAAGGGGACGTAAGTTGTAGTACCCACCTGATCTGCTCTGTGCTCACTTCAATTCCCCTTTGGGTGACCAAGTACCCTAGGAATTTTTCCAGAAGACACTCCAAAAGTACACTTCAGGGGGTTCAGCTTCATGTGATACTTCTTTAATATTCCGAATGTGTTCGCAAGATGGGCCATGTGCTGTTCTTCCAGCTTGTATTTGACCACCATATCATCTATGTATACTTCTATTGTCTAGCCAATTTCATCCTTGAACATATGGTTTACCAACCGTTGGTAATTTGAGCGGGCGTTTTTGAGTCCGAATGGCATCACGTTGTAGTAGTACAAACCCCTCTCAGATCTGAAAGTTGTTTTCTCCTAGTCATATGGGTATATCTTGATTTGATTGTAGATGCTCCATGCATCTAAGAAGGTGAGCATTTCATGGCCTGCTATGGCATCCACAATGGCGTCTATGTATAGCAGACCGAACGAATCTTTTTGGCATGCCTTATTTAGGCCTGTAAAGTCCACGCACACCCTTCACTTGTTGTTCTTCTTCGGCATGACCACCCCATTGGAAAACCACTCCGAATACTTGACCTCCCTAATCTTCCCTGCCGCCAGCAGGTTGTCCACCTCCTGGTTGATTACCGTGTTCCTCTATGGGGCGAACTTCCTTCTCTTTTGTTGTACAAGATGGTAGCTCACATTGACATTCAGTCGGTGTGTTATAACGGATTAATGCCAACCATATCATCGTGCGACCAGGCAAAACAGTCCTTGTTAGTACGCAATAATTCAAGTAGGGCTTGGAGAATGCTTACCTGTACAGTCTGATCCAATCAGCACGATTAGTTTCGGGTGTTGTACATCCAGGTTGACTTCATCATGTTCTGCCTGTGGGGGCTCGACGTACTTCCTATGGACGTACAGTTTCTATAATTGCTATGTGTGTGACCTTGCAGTAGGCTTGAATGCATCTTTTTAGCAGTCCTTGGCCTATTCCTGGTCCCCACATATTTCTTGTACCCCCCATGGTGTCGAGATCTTCAGACTCTCGTGGTATATGGATAGTACCGCCTTCATCTCGTAGATACATGGCCGGCCAAGGATAATGTTTTAGGTGGATGGACCGTTTATGACCAGGTATCTTACTTTTTTGTTTACCCCTCTGGCATATATTGGGACCACAATCTCTCCAAGGGAGTGCTTTATTTCCCCGCTAAACCCCACCACTGGTACTGCCTTCTTCACTAAGTCTTTCTCACTGAAACACATATTTTTCAGAGTTTCCAGCATTATTAGGTTGACGGAGCTTCCTGTGTCAACCAAGATTTTCTTCACTAGGCTGTTTCCTATTGAGAGAGTGATAATCAAGGCGTCGTGGTGCTGCTCCCCCATATATGGGATGTCGGCCTCGTCAAAGGTTACTGCTGGTAAGTCCTTGGCACAATTTCGGCTTGTCTCCCTTCGGCTTCGTGGCGTGCCCGTTTGCCGCTGAATAGGTCAGCCTATATATCTCCGATCCTCCTGTGATGACATTTACAACTCTAGAGTACAACGGAGGTGGGGAAGGGAGAACATGTTCTATTGCATTTACTTTCCCAGACTTTGCTCCTTTTTGCAGTAGGTGATATAGGCATCCGTCCCCAGGGAGGTGCTTAATCTCCTTGAGCAGGACAACACAGTCTTCGGTGTTGTGACCGATGTCATTACGGTAGTCACACGCACTGTTAGCTTCTCGTCTATCGTTATCCCTAGCACTGGTTTCTTGGGCCACCTTGCCCAACCACCAAGATCTCTTAGCTCTTTTAATACTCCTGCCAAGATAGTGGTGAACCCGTACTCACTCAGCTTGGGAGGTAAACTGGCACTCTCCTTCTTATCCGCATCTCCAGAGACCTTGTTCACGGTGTTCTTATTGTATGGCTTTGTTCTTTCACTCTTCTTCTTAGTGGGAGCCTTCTTACTGGTGCATTATGTATCATATAGGTCCCTTTTGGATTCATCTTCCTCGAGGCGAATTGCAGCCATGGCCTTCCCGTGCACGTCCTCAAAGGGAGTACAAGGATACTTGGTTAGGTCCCTATAAAGGCCCGAGTCCTGATGGAGCCCTTGACTGAATGCCTCTATCGTCATGGCTATGTCACAGGGGATAAAAACCTTTTCCTTGTTAAACATGTTTAGGTAGTCTCGACTTGACTCCTCGAATCTCGGGACGATCCCGTACAAGTCGCTTATTTGTTTTTCTGGCTTGCGACTACGAGCGAATTGTAGGTTAAAGGCATTAACCAGGTTTGAGAAGGTTTAGATTTACCGATTGGGCAAGGTCACGAACCATTGCAACGCCGCCCCTGACAGGGTCGAACCAAAGCCTTTGTGTAACACCCCTAATTTCCATAATATATTTATTTAATTTATTTTCCCATATTTCGTATTTTAATTTCCAGGAAAATATCCTTTTTCATATTTAATTGGATTTTCTATCTCATGTTTGGTGAAAACCAACTTTGTTATTGGGTTTCACGTATTTTTGGTGGAGATGAGTGAGTTTTGAGCCTAAGCTTAGAATAAACCCATGAGTTCTATATATAAGAGGGGAAACTAAATCCTTGTTTTTCTTTTCCACATAATGCTCAAAACCCTAAACCTAGATTTCTCTCCTCTCTTTTCCTCTCCCTTGGTGTCGGGCGAGATATCACCTAGAGTTTCGTGCCGCCTTTTCGTTTCCTCCTCTCTTCATCATCTTCCGTGCCTAGATCGATCCTACTCCTTGGATCTATATATTATCGTCGTAAGTTTAATGTTTTCGCGTAGTTTTTATAGTTTTACTTTATCGTTAGCGTTTTAATTAGGAACGTTTCCCTTTTGGCACATTTGGATGGATCAATGAAGGTGTGGAGACCGCTCTTGGAGAGAATATTTATATCGTGGACGAAGACCATGAGAATTAATCGTTAAAAAGGTAACTAGGTGTTTCTGTTTTAATTGTGTTTATGCCAATTGATGTGATTTACATGATTTAATGATTTATTAGGATTCATATGTTTGTATATATTTTAATGTTTTAATTATATATCGTATGTTGTTTATATATTTATTATGGGTGTCATGAGCGCAATTAGGGTTTACGAATGATGTCCTAGTGGTGGCATGATAGGCGGCCAAGAGTGGGATTCAAAATTATAGCTAAAGCTAGTATAACCGTGATGATGATTCGAGTGTTATAGCTAATGTTTACACAACTTTGGGTCGTTACTCAAGTTATGGTTGAAACGGGTATAACCTTGGATATATGAATCAAGGATATAGCTAAATCTACTATAACATTGGAAACGAGTTAAGGTTATAGTTGAAACTAACGTAACCCTGGGATTGTGGCTCAAGGTTAAGGTTGGATCCAGTATAACTTTGACTATTGTGTCAAGGTTATGGGTGAGGTTACTATAACCTCAAAGGTATTTTTTGAAGTTACAGTCGAGGCTAGTATAACCTCACATCTAGAGTTCATGTAATGGTTAAGTTTGAACGTCCATAACTCTAATTAGACCTTTCTAATTAGAGTATCAAATTACTAAAGAAAAATAACATCTATGTAACAAGCATAAAATATAAATGCATTTTAAATAAAAGTGAGGAAATCTTATTTCCATACATTGGATATGGCTAATTAAGGGAACAACCAAGATGGTATCTTGGTTGTTCTTGAGCAAATATCAAATGGATGATCCTCCACAAATCTCCAAGAAGAAGATCTCCTTACAATGTGCACCCAAGAACAAAAATTCCCAAAAACTAATAAGTATATTAACTAGATATACAAATTAGATTAACCTTGATATTATTTAAATGTTACTACTAATAATTAGTAATAATAGTAAAATATTAGTTTCTTAGTATACTAACACTTAGTATATTATTTCTAATATTGAGAGATTTTATTTTTGGAGAGATAAATGAATTTTCCATATGCAAAAGGGTGTTGGAAAAATGAGTAACAATTACCCATTTAAGGTGTAGAGGGTCGGCCAACCTAGAGCCAAGTGGGAAATGTTTGTCTTTTGTGCATGCTTGCACATAGGGAAGACAAAACAAGAAATGAGGAAGAACAAAAGCACTTTAGGCATGCTAGTGGAAATGATTGTGTCTAAAACACAATCACACCCCTAAAACACGGTTCATAATTCCTATAATGGGTCCATTTTGATTTTTATAATTTGTCACACAAATCAATGTAATTGTTCTATTTTTATCGTCTTTTACGACAAAAACGTTTCCCGATTATTTCCATCTCAAAACACTCATTATACGTACATGTAAACTACATATACACATAATACGTACTAACACTAATCGCATTAGTTAGTCAGTACTAAATTTAGTAATTAACAATTAACTCCTAAAACCCGTCTCAAATAATTTATTATTCAATTATTGCATAATCAAATAATAAATTTCGTCGGCCTGAGTTCAAAACTCAATCTCTCTAAATAACTCAGTCTACTAACTTTTAGTCAGTATATATCAAGGTACTAATTAGACTGTATCTCATACAGAAGATTAGTTAACTTTGGGGTTCGTTCCTATAGGTGTGACCAAAAGGTGTCAGTTGATCACATACGTCATACGACAATAACGTCAAACTCTAGTCAGCCAACCGTTATCGATTTACGTTAATCAACTGATGAGGATCATAAAAATAAATATCCTTATTATATTCCTTTAAATGAGATTTATTATGTAAACACACCATTGTGGAGGACACCTAATCCAACAATCTCCCACTTGTCCGATACAAGTTGTGTGTTACCAATTCTCTTATCCGTTTTAGTCTCCCACTAAATGCAAGGTGTCTTTCAGGTCACACTTGCACATGAACATATCGTGAGTGGTTTTCTCGATCTCGAGTGTGACTGCAAGACCGGAAAAATCTACTATAGATTACTTCCGAGTGTGGCCACGCATTTCCAGTCACTGCTCCTCGAGTGGCCTGAGATATTTTAACCTAACATGGGTGGACAATTCCTGTATGCCCTATCTATCTTCGCTCAATACAGATCACCATGACTCACTAGATGCCCTTTGGCCTCCTTTCACGGCACAACCTATGACAAAAACCAAAGTCACTCGGAAACTGCACTGACTCAGATAATAGTCTTCCGTCAACAGAATCGACTCATAGGTATATCATAGAAGTCCCCGCCACGACCAGGCGTCTATAATAGAACTAAGGGACACTATCAGTCGTCACTGTCCAGCACGGTGTCATACATCCTGCCAATGTAATCGATCAGTCATCTCTATGACCCCCATGGTGATTCATCAACCATTGGTCAACTTACAATCTAGTCACTTCGAGACGTCACCTCATTAAGTGACTAGGGACAAAATACCAAGTTCACCATGTTCACTTGAATAGTTTTAACATTGTCACACAATGCTATTCGGATAAACAAATTATTAAAAATTAGTCTTACTAAAAGAAAGAATTCATAAATGAAAACTTAAACAATGAATGTGATTATCATATATATAAAATGATACAATATCCAATTCTACATATCCATAATCTAAACAAATTCTGCTACTCGTCTCAAACCCATTGCGACGACTTCTCCATCATGATTAGCCTTTGATAAAGACTTGGTTAAAGGATCAACAACATTATCGTCTGTCCCAACCTTACAAATGTCAATTTCCTTTCTTTCCACATAATCTCTTATTACACGGTATTTCTTTTCTATGTGTCTGGATTTGTTACTAGACTTGGGCTCTTTAGCTTGAAAGATAGCCCCACTATTATCACAATGCAGAGTGACAGGGTCTTTGGCAGAAGGGACTACTCCTAGTCCATCCATGAAATGCCGAATCCAAATAGCTTCCTTTGTAGCTTATGATGCTACCAGGTACTCAGCTTCTGTTGTAAAATCCGCAGTGACGCTTTGCTTGAAGCTTTTCTAGCAAACAACTCCTCCATTCAACATAAAGACATAGCTAGATTGGGATTTCATATCATCCCTATCTGTTTGGAAACTGGCGTCCGTGTAACCCTTTACAAGCAACTCAGTTTCTCCTCCAAACACTAAGAACGAATCCTTAGTTCTTCGTAAGTACTTGAGGATGTTCTTTACGGATATCCAGTGAATCTACCTTGCTTGGCTTGGTAACAACTCGTCATGCTTAAAGCATACGCGACGTCGGGACGAGTGCAAATCGTAACATACATGATAGATCCAACAGCGGAAGTATAAGGGATGGTCTTCATGAGTTCAATTTCCTCATATGTAGAGGGACACTGTGACTTGCTCAAAGTGATCCCTAGACCCATAGGAAGAAAGCCTCTCTTAGAGTCCTTCATATTGAACCTATCAAGAATATTATCAATATAAGTTTCTTGACTTAATGCTAGTATCTTCTTGGACATATCCCTATAGATCCGGATACCCAAAATGCGTTGTGCCTCTCCCAAGTCCTTCATCTGGAAATGTTTCCCTAGCCACTCCTTAACGGAAGTGAGCGTCGGTAAATCATTCCCGATGAGCAATATGTCATCCACATATAAAATAAGGAAAAAAACTTTACTCCCACTAAATTTCATGTATAAACAAGATTCCTCAACACTTCGAGAAAAACTATATTGTTTAATAACATGATCAAAGGAATGGTTCCAACTTCTGGTGAAGGAAAACACATACTGTATGTTAACATTCTGATTTTATTAATTAACATCTTAATTAAATGGATCTACATGCATGCATAACAAATGAGATGT
>VHZZ01022370.1:7721-18230 GCA_009801015.1 Silene noctiflora | reverse complement strand
ACATATTGAGAGGAAAATAGAGAGACTAATTTCTAATCTAATGTCTAACCTAAAGTAGAATAGAATGGAATAGAATGATACAAATGAGAGAGGAGTTTTATATAGCATCCTCTAATTACAAAACTAATTAAACTAATATTAATAATAACCTCCTAATAATAATACTAATTCTAATAATATTAATAATAATAGACATAATAGTAATAATATTAATAGTAACAAAACTCTCCAAACTTTGCACTATCACGCTGAAACACGCAAAATAGAACACAAGGAAGTGTCTTGCGCGTGGAATGAACAAGAAGGGAGCTGGGAGCCGGTTGGCCGGCCGCCGATGGGTGTGCCGGCATCGAGCATTCTGAAGAAAGGAAGAGAAATAAGGAGAGGGCGTGTGCAGGGCCGGTTTGGCTGGCGGCCAGGGCACCGGCAGAGGAAAACAGAGTGTTGTTTTTTGCATTAAGATCGACAGTTTAAGGAGGGAGTTGTGGGTCGTGGTTGCTGCTGTTGTGGCTGCCGGCGGTTGGGGAATATTGGGTGGTGATGGTGGATGCCTGTGGTGGCCGTATGTGGTGGCCATGGTGGTCGTGGTGGCTGAAAAGTGGTGTAGAAGAAGGGTTTAAGTTATGGTTGTTATTTGTATTGTTGGTGGGCGAGGGAGGTAGTAGAGGTTGTGGTGGTCTAAGGTGGTCGTGGGTGGTTGGGTTGTGATGGTGGAAGTCAAGGGTCGTCAATGGTGGTGAGAGGTGGTTGTCACGGTGGCCGGAGGTGGTAGAAAAAAAATTCAGCAAAGACCGTCGCAAACATGCTCGATGTAGCTTGTTTCTTGATTGCTTCCCATACTTGGTTTATTTCTTCATCTCCATCATTCCTTCTCAAAATCCCGTCTCACGACTCCGCCTTGCTTCCCCGTCTCGCCTACATATTATATTAATTAAATAATGGAAATACAAATATTATATACAATCCGACTAATTATTAAATATAATTAAGACAACTAATTATTATAAATTAGTTAACGTAATGAGCTTTTTAATCAAATAAGCGCGTAAAATCGAGTCAGGATAAGGTATAATTGCGGGGTAAAATGCGACTAAAATGCTACTCATCAACTACTCATAACTTAGTATAAAATGATAAATGCATACAAAACCCATATACAATATCGAAACCGAGTAGGATTAACCTACCTCTTAACATTCTTCAACAAGCTACACAAATCCAATCGATTTCGTCTCATAAAACCGTCTCATCCTACAATAACCATATAATTACTATTATAATACATCCTATACTACTATACTAACCAAAACCCCTTATTAATACCCACTAATTACCCACAAACTAATTAAAATCATTAATTACCGAAATATATAAAACCCCCAAAAGTTAGGGTTAAAGGAGATGTTTAGATCTACTTACAAAATGAAGGGATGGTGAGTGAGGTGTGCTAATCTTCAATCGAAGCTTAGACTCCATATAAATAGGTTTGGGACGATTTTAGAGAGAAGTGAAAGAGTTTAGAGAGACAGGGTAAGAATGAGAATTGAATTAGGGTTAGGGACGAATTGGATAATTATCGCGTACTGACAGTGTCACTCGGTTGAGTGAGCGGTTCACTCGGTCGAGTGCTACCAACTCGGTCGAGTGAACTACTCATTCGGCCGAGTCAACTCTACTCGGTCGAATGGACCACCTACTCGGCCGAGTCAACTCTACTTGGCCGAGTAGACCACCTACTTGGCGCAGTACACCCTACTCGGTCCCCCACTAGCTCACTCGGTCCATTTCCCATCTTAACTAGGTCTAGTCTAAGCTCCACTTGGTCTAATATAAGGTCAAATCTCACTCTCATGCGGCCCTCACGCATCCTGAGGCTTCTCGTACGGATCCTAAAATATCTGGGTATTACAATCTTCCCTCCTTAAAAATTAACTTCGTCCTCGAAGTTCGCCTCTAACTCTCATTCCCAAAACATTAATTGTCCTCGCCCCTCGCTCCTGCGTAACCATATCCGTTCTCATTTCTCGTATTTGGTTTTACCTCATGCCTTTAAGTAATACATTCCCTTACCCTCTCACATCTATCATGCAACGTCTCTCTTTAAATTCCTAATTATTACATTCACTCTCCCTAATTAGAACTTCGCCCCGAAGTTCACCGCTCAAACTGACTGAGACACTCCTCCTAAAGGGCCAAAAGTGGTAAATTCCCGGTTTTTTATGTTCCCTTAGCTACACGGCGACACTCTCTTATATGGTTCTATTAATCACACATTCCGCTATTAAATTTGTGCCGCTATAATCGCGAGCCTTACGAGATTATTCACTTATATATTAGTGCTAATGAACTTCTACATGCATACATTCATCATGCCAAATATCGATTATATTCATTACGCTAATCATAGATCACATTGAATCCGCTATATGAGTTCACAAGTGTTTAAATTTGACGTTACTTGTACCACCTTTCCACTTATCACCATTACTATTCTCGTTCATGCATTCAACATTTCTAACATGGTATACAATGACACTCACCAAACAAGCAAATGAATGAAATTAAACAAAAACAATTCATTGAGGTATACCATGTTAAATCTTTTTGGGTCAGTCAACTATTAGGAACTTGATACGTCCGCAAAACAAAGTCAAAACATCGGGTTTTGGTCAAAATTCCACAAAGCAAGTCAGAATGCGGCTACTAGGTCGGGTACTTAGGTCACTCGGCTGAGTTGGATCCACTCGGTCAAGTAGGTAGTCCACTCGGTCAAGTGGGCACGGTTCAAATTTAGCCCAGCTACTGGTTAGGTCACTCGGACGAGTAGAAACATTCACTCGGTCGAGTAAAGTCGCACTCGGTCGAGTAGATGGGGCACTCGACCAAGTGAAACGAGCAGTATGGATATTGGTCGAGCATTGGTCTCTAAACTTTCCTATTTCTACCAACACACACAAATAAGTCTCCAATGGTGCCTACCATACCATCATACTAAGTAAGTCGATCATAGTTGGCATTATGGCCGGGTTACAAACAACAAAAGTAAATGTTCAAGTGTCACACCTACACAAATGTCATAGAATTCAGGCCAAATACGATACAACTAGGAAGACGAAGTCTTACTCTTCTTTGCGAGACACTTCATCCATTGCTTCCAATCCTTCTTCTCCTTAGTCCCTTTTCCTTTGCCCCCTGAGTGATCACCCACATCTTCCCTTTCCTTTACATCCTCCCTCCTACTTTCCTCTAAGTAGGTCCTTGAGCTCTCTCGCATCACACTATCATGACCAAAGAGGACATTCCCACTACTGTCTTGACCATAGACACCCTCTTGAAGGATATCATCATGCCGCTCACAAACATCATCAACAAAGTCGTTATCTTCAAAACCTCCCTCTCTTTGTTCCGCGGCCTCTGTTGCCGCCCTGGAAGGTCCTTTTCCAAAACTACCTACTTGGGAGGTGGTGGAAAATTGAGTCCCCGCGATACCCATCCACGGGTCGCGCAAGGGGCCCTCATCAAACCGGATGTTGGTGCCCCAATCCGAAGGTTGAATGCCATAAGTCCTAAACACGCTTGACGCATCCCCTGTGTTTGTCCAAAAGCTAGGGCGATAAGCAGGTCGCACCTCTTGGTTGTAAGGCTCCTCGGTCGTGTCTCTCAACACCAAGTCGGTGTTGATTCGATGAATAAGATAGGCCATTGGATCATAGTGGGGCTCGGGTTGGATAAATCCTCCAGTATAGGCAAAGTCTTCGATATAAGGTGGGCGCATGGTAGGTGGGGATCTCGGCGTGGATATAGGTGGGCCTCTAGGAATAGACATAGGCCAGTAGGATGATGTGGAAGCTCGTCTACCCGAAGGAGGGGGTGGAGAAGGGCGGGGTGGAGAGGTATCTCTCTCCATGATCTCATCATCAACATCAAAGGTGAGGGCATCGGGGATAGCATCGCAGCGGGGTGGAGGGCGGGGTGGTCTCACACTCTCTAGGGGTATGGTTGGGGGTAGGTCTTTCTCGGCGGGGAGGGTTATGTGCTATTGTCCATCGACTCTCCAAAAGTAAGTACCCGCCTCTCTTCCCTTTGACAACCACGATTTGGATTCCATCCAAGCAAGGTCGAAGTACACCACTCCCATAGACATGGGTCCATCTATTTCCCCCGGCTCATACCCCGACAAACTCTTAACCAACCGAGTCACTAAGGCCCCAAAATCTAAGGAGCACTTTTCCGACTCAATCATCCTCACAAAGGCTCCACAAATTAAGGACACGACATTAAAGAGAAAGGATGTCTCATAGCGGGGGTTGAGGTAAGAGGTTAGGATTAGGACTTCCGTAGAGTTAAGCTTGATCGGGTCTCTCCTCCCATATAGGAGGTTGGTCAAGGAACGGAGGAAAATCTTGAGCACCGGATGCTCCACATCAGTCACTTTCATGCTACTAACCCCCTTCTTTACTTTGCTAGTAAGGAGGTAAAAATATTCCCCGGCCTTCATGTCTTTCCCTACTCGGTCATGCCTACCGGGGCCTCTCCTAACCACTCCCAAACGGTCGGCGCAGTCATTTAGGGATAGGTTGTAGGAAGTGTTTTTGAGCCTAAAGCTCACAGTCTCGGCATCCTCATCCCAACTAAAACCACTCAAAAACTCAAGAGTGAGGTTATGGTAACTCACCTCCTCAATATTATACAAACCTTCCATCCCAAGAGCCGAGAAGATGTTATGTACCTCCTCCTCAAGGCCCAAAGCCTCCAAAGTGCTCACCGACACGCACTTAGTCGGTGCCATCCTCTTAGCGGTCAAGTCAAGAAAGTTGTCGCGTTGGTTATCATCTACAAACTCAATTCCCGGGTAGTCCAGGAGGGTGATGGCGGGTGGGGCTACCGGTTTCTCCGGTGATGGTTGTCGGGCATTCCTCTCGCGGCCGGTCCGGGTGCTCTTTGGTGCCATACTACAAAAGAAGCAAATACAACAAGATATGGAACGAAAGACATGAGAATTAGATTCCTCGGAATGACAAGAGACTTTTCAAGTTGACAACCCTTATAGAGGAAAGGAATATAGCTTGGGTTGAAAATTTCATTGACTCGGAAATAATGATGCCATTTGATGAAAAAGATATTTCTTACTCATTTAATTCTCTCTAGGCAAACTCTTCATTTCATGAAAATGGGCATAATGTTTATGGTTGTTTTTGATAAACTTCCAATTTGACAAAAATGGTGAAGCTTTAAGACATCCATCATGATTATTTAAATTAGTCAAATGAAAATTTTAGCATGAAACAGATATGAAAAGAAAATAAGATTTTTGGTGGATTGATCATCAACACCCAATTACTCTACACTCTTAGAGTTTTAAGTTGAGAAGAAAATTAACATATGTTACTACAATCATGTGTTGGATGCTAAAAATGGTCAAAACAACACTTACTTGGAGCAAATAAGAAATCCGGGTAATTTGCAATACAAATTTCTCAAAACAAATATGAACAAAATTCTTATATAAAATTTATGAAGGCATTTGACATCATGTTTAGGATGAAATTGGATAAGTAAGTGTATTAAAACTCAAAGTCAAACTTTAATGCGATATTAAGTGAAATTTCTGATTGTAAGTCAAGTTGCAAAATAAAATTTTGTTCTTTAAGCATAGTTTCATATCATCTTTGGTAGTGTTAAGATGTCATTATTTGTAGAAATCAAGTGTATTAACGCATAGGATTGAAATTTGGCTCTTCAAATAATTATTATGTACAAAATAATTAATCTATCTTAAAACTTTAATTTATAACATTCATCAAAATAATTAATAAACCTTACTAGTGAACTATATTTGGACCGAAAAATCAAAATTTCGCCATGAACCATCGGTACTTTGAGAATCAAAAATCAAATTATAAGATGGAAATGTTGTTTTAAAGGTAGTTCATAACTTTACTAGTAAATATGGTGGTCCTTTAGCATATCCAACTCAAGTTTTAAGTATAAAAATCAAAATTTGGGCATGGTTCCCCTTAAAACCGAAAATTTAAGACGGTCTTAAGACAAAATTTTCTCACAAATAAGGCAAGATCTACAGCTAACAACAAGGTTAAGCCATTGTTGGTCAACTATATTCCACAACAACCACAAGAAACTCCATATTACTCCAACAATCATCATTTTCATGCTCAACTATGATGTCAAAATTAAGACACAAAATTTTTGGTTTTTAACAACATTAATGGTGTAGAAAGCTTATTACTATCATGAATTCAACATAAACATTCATTTTAAGGCAAACATTCAAGTATTCTAGTGTAGATCTAAGAAAAACTAAACTGAAGAAATTAACAACAAGAGAGGTGATGCTTACATTGTCAACTTAGAGTAAGTAAAGCAAGTAGTGTAGAAATAAGGGAATTTCCAAGCTCAATAAAGTAAAAATGGTGAGTTTTGATGAGGTTTTGAGTGAATTAGAGTGAAGATATGAAGCTAGGAGAAAATATGAGAAGATAAGGGCCATTTCGCCCGAGTTACTTTACCCGGGTAACTCACTCGGTCGAGTAACCGGTCTACTCGGTCGAGTGAGATGCCTACTCGGTCGAGTGTGAGTCAACTCGGTCGAGTGACCGGTCTACTCGGTCGAGTGGATTTTCCTGTACTGAACCAATGGTTCTGGATTGTCCACTCGGTCGAGTCATTGGTTCACTCGGTCGAGTAGCCCTTCACTCGTTCGAGTGGGACCTCCTACTCGGTCGAGTAGCACAGTAAGGTCGAAGATTATCTATTAAACTCAGATAAAGTATTCCTACAACAAAATAAGAGGTTCGGGAGTCCACCAACTAATGGTGACTTCCCCGAGTTAGCTCATACGGCATCATACTTGTCGTCCACAACACATCACCTTCATACTTACGCACATTCTTAAGACTATCATCATTATTGTTACTCTAACGGTGCCACTAATAATCCAAACACGTATACGATATTCACATGTCAAAATTCAGGAGTAGCGCCCCTCCTGCATACACACCACATTTCCTTGCCAAACACGTCATATCCATAGTTCTTTCATTCAACTCCCACAATTCATCACATTACATGCCATAGACAACCACATGTTACAAAAGAAATGCATCCTTTATCACACACACATACATGTAACTATATCATAATTCACATAGTGTTCCCATAAATATACCCAACCATGCGGTGACCAACCAAGACAATAAGCACTAGTTTTGGCATGAGGGCGCCTACTCAACCAAAACCGATCTCCTATCATACTCAAGTTGGGTTAATTTTATTAGACACTCCTAAGTTCATTTTTGGTTCTTGGTTTAGGTTCAAAAATCGTCGCTCTGATACCACTTTATAACACCCCGATTATCTGGCCAAGATAATCGAAGAATTACCATCTCTGTTGCCAGAGGTAGTGTTTCAAAACTCCAATTAAAAGAACAATTTATTAATAATATAAGTTTTAGCGATTACAATTAACAAAATACAGAATACAACTCATCCACTATGACCACTATCTCATATCTACTACTCGGCTCCAAACTCGTAGCACGGCCTCAAATCCCATATGCAAAATTAACCTGAAATCAACCTGCTCCCCATATGATCGGAAATATCATATGGTTCGACACAGGCCACCTCGAAAACAGATGACAATTAACATAGGCCACAAACAGTTAGCTTCGATAATATAAACATATAAGATAAGACAATGAAATGCGATTATAAAATATGATAACTCAATGCATGAGACACAACTATCAATACCACCACACCGGTACGGGACACACCCAGCCGTACCCAAAACACGGTGGCGGAACCGTAGCACCGTCCACCAAAAAATTCGGACCGCAACCCGTAAAAAAGGTATTCTGGACACACCAGTGGTACCGGGCCCGAGAGCGACTCGGATCCCCTGCCTGACGACGTGACTCAAACTCACGTGTCCCTCCATAACTCAAGCCATTAATGTGCACATCTACCTTGGAGTGGGAAACTCCAAGAGGGGACCCAAGCGGAAGACGGTCTCCCAACTGCCTTCCGTCTCCAATACAATCATCAAACCGCCACCACCAAAACTCCAACAAAACATGAGACATAAGAATGAAATCATAACACAATATTGATTACAATCCCTTATCCGACGCATTACCAACAAATTATGATTTAACCACATGTCCAATAATTAAATTCCCAAGTCAATCACAACTAATGCCATACCAAACACCATCGCGACTCATACATAAACTCAACATCAACTCCAATTACCAAGTGAATGCAAAACTACTCATAACTTACAATAAAATGATAAATGCATACAAAACCCATATACAATATCGAAACCGAGTAGGATTAACCTACCTCTTAGCATTCTTCAACAAGCTACACAAATCCAATCGATTTCGTCTCATTAAACCATCTCATCCTACAATAACCATATAATAACTATTATAATACATCCTATACTACTATACTAACCAAAACCCTTTATTAATACCCACTAATAATCCACTAATCTAATTAAAATCATTAATTACCGAAATATATAAAACCCCCAAAAGTTGGGGTTAAAGGAGATGTTTAGATCTACTTACAAAGTGCAGGGATGGTGAGTGAGGTGTGCTAATATTCAATCCAAGCTTAGACTCCATATAAATAGGTTTGGGACGATTTTAGAGATAAGGGAGAGAGTTTAGAGAGACAGGGGAAGAATGAGAAATGAATTAAGGTTAGGGACGAATTGGATAATTATCGCGTACTGACAGTGTCACTCGGTCGAGTGAGTGGTTCACTCGGCCGAGTGCCACCTACTCGGTCGAGTGAAATACTCACTTGGTCGAGTAGACCACCTACTCGGCCGAGTCAACTCTACTTGGGCGTGTGACCACCTACTCGGCCGAGTAAACTTTACTCGGTCCCCCACTGATAGCGGGGCAGAGGTCATCTACCCGATCAAACAAATACTCAACTAGCATAGGGTAGTCGAGGTCGAACCACAATGATGGAAATTGGATCTCAAATCGATTGTTTGCCTCTAGTTTAGTTCAATCTAAGCAAATGGATGAGTAATGGAAAGGAAGCAAATCTAGCATGCAAACTACGATAGACAAAGGTAAACAAGCAATAAATAAAACGGTTTTAACAATAGAGGAAGGAAATTAGGATGCAAGGGTTCACCAAGGTGATGCAAAGGGCGTGAATAGGCATAGACTACGAGTTATCTGAATTGCCAACCAAAGGAAGTCTAATCTCTCGATGTAAATCTCACMATTGGTTTAAGGTAGATTAACTTACTCATTTAATTAACCCAACCCCACAATTCGTTGATTAATACTATAACAAGTCAAGCTACTCACCCAACAAGTTGATAGATAGAGGAAATAGTCCAAATTACTCATTTAGACATTTCATCAAACACTATGTGAGCACAACAAATTGCAAAGGAGAACAAACCAATAATTGCCCTTAATATATGCCAAAACACCCCTAGACAATCACAAAGACTCGCCCTTTCATCCTAACCATAAACTACTCAAGCATATTCGCAACAAACAGCATAAAAGGACGAAACTTTAGCAAGAACGAAGCAAGAACGGACATAATATAAAGTCAAGTATTAAACTAGAAAGGAACATGCGATTAAACGAAATTACGATAAATTAAGAGGTGGATTATACCCATAATGAATAAAGGAAGGAACTTGGATTGAATAGGAGAATGGAAATCTACTTTCTTCGAATTACAACCGGAGACAAAACGTAAATTATTGAGTATAATAATGTATTGAGTAGGCTAAAGAGTGATTAATTATGCTAATTAACTATTAATTATCCTAATTACATATTAATACTACTAATTATAAAGGAGTTTGATAAATAAGACTAAAACCTAACCTAAAATTATATGAAAATTGGATGATGAAAGAATGCCAAAAAAAAAACTAAGTATGGAACTATTTATAGGGGAGGGGTGAACAAGCTTTTTGCGACTTCAGGTACGGCCAGCCGGGTGGCCGGGTGGCCGGCAGCCGGTGCCACCACCGGCTGGCAACCTTCTGCCTCACCAGCTGCATTTTCCATAAGTTTGCTTCCCCAGCCGGTGGCCAGGCAGCCGGTTGGCCGGCTGGGAAGACAGGGTAGTTGAAATGCGCGTGAACAGGGGAAAGAAGAGGAGTGGGAGCCGGTCTGCCGGCCGCCGGTGGCTAGGCCRGCCGGGGACCTTCTGGATGGTTGAGGGGATTTGATGGGGTGCTCCTGGCCAGTGATAGGCCGGCCGCCGGTGGCCCGGCTAGGAGAACAGGGCTGCTTTTTATGCTCTGTTTTCACTAACTGCGACAGGGAGTTTGCTAGTTGCTTTCTCGGTGGACATGGTTGATGACGATGGTAATGGTGGTGCTGGGTGGAGGACAGATGGATGGTGGTCGTTGGTGGTAGGAGTGGTGGTCAGTGGTGGCTATAAAGGTGGTTGGAAGTAGGTGGAAGAAGAAGGGTATGTTTGTATATG
>VHZZ01022357.1:14759-28661 GCA_009801015.1 Silene noctiflora | reverse complement strand
TCCGACTAATTATTAAATATAATTAAGACGACTAATTATTATAAATTAGTAATTGTAATGAGCTTATATACACTTAAACACGCAAATTTGAGTCAAAATGAGGTATAAACGCGGGGCTAAATGCGACTAAAATACTACTTATCACAAGGAAAATTCTCACTTTTGTTCTGTAAACCGCTATTATTCACCCTTAAATTTTAGGACTTGCGAGTTTTTTTCCTTTCAATTAATAAATAATCTTTCATATAACTTATTATAAAGTCGTTTTATAGGATATAAATTTTACTGATTAAGTCTCTCTTATAAAGATGTCTTATAGTATTGCTGCTTACCAAGTTCTGTTACTTGAAAAAGCTACAAGCCATTATGCAGAATTCGAAACATATTAGAAATGTATTCTGAGAGCTTGGCGTTGTGCAAAGGAAAAGGAACTACGGATACGATTTTTCTTACATAAACTGTCTGAATGTAATTGTTACCAACATCTAAGAGATGATTGTGGGAAGACCCCCAGTTGTTTTGGTTACTCTGACCTACTTTAGATACGGAGTATAAAATAAGGACACTAAGTTTATAGTATGGTGATGGATTCTTAGATTAACATTTCGACCTAGAACTAGTTTGAAACTCAATAGCACACCCGTATAGCATAACTTGCAATCTATATTACTCTGAATCATTTTAATTCCTCACGTACCTGTGTCTAACATTCGATACTCGGACATTAGTATAACACTTTCAGAACTTATTTTAAGCCGATGTATCAATATTTTTCGTATAAGAAAACAGACATGAGCAGGAACTATAGTTTGTGCTGCCATTGTAGATAAGATCCCCTGCACTAGTACCATATTGCACCGTAGCTACAATAATATCTTCAATTGCATCGCATTCCAGTATTCCACCCTTCAAGTACTTCCGCCTCAATCATTTGTTTGACTTCTTTATTCCCTGTGATGAAGGCAGTACTTCATACACAATCGCTCACCATTCAGCAAAAGTAGATAAGCAGTTAAAAAACATGCTACTAACAATTAACAGTAACACTGGCAAATCAAATAACAACAGGGAAGTTAACAAACGAAACACTTGAGTTTCATATTCTTCAATCGACTCAAAGGCGTAAACGCGTAATGTGTGCATACTCTAGATTAAACTTAACGATAAGCTAAAAATAACAGACCTGCAAAAATTGCTCTGCATAACAACAGACCTCTATCTCAATGCCTAATTTGCTGCACATGTTTCGGAACTCTAGATGTGGTTAAGACTCCAAATAATCTTACCGGTTGGCAATGTCCGATGATTCCAATAGGGTGTGAGCTTGAATACCATGGGAAATTTTTCAAGATGTCTCGAAAAGCCGGTCAGAAAGTTTGGAGTCCAAATGGCAAGGTTTTGCCTCTCACATATAGTGAAAAACGTATTGAATCCAGATGAATGAAGGGTCTATAGTATACTACGGAGTACCAAATAATAGAGCAAAGGCACATCTTGAAAATTGCACTTGTGAGTTTGCTTTCAAATTTTGTAATTTTTGGAACACAAATGACAATTATTTCCTTTTGTTGTTCAGCTTTGATTGCACTACTGGTGGATCCTATATCAATAATACATTTGAGAGAGTGATATCCTCGTAGAATCTAAAACTGATTATGAAACTTCAACCATCATTTGTACATTTGCCAATTCAATTTACAATTATCTCATCTATATAAATATAGAAACATCTGTACATTTGTGCAGCCACGTCACCACATCCAACTTTTTTTTCTTTTTTTTATTCTTTTTTAGAAACATTAAATGCGAGACTCACAACAAAGATTAAGAAATTAATTAATAAAATTCTGTCTGTTTTTATATTTTGTACGTAAATGATTACGTTTATAATTTGAACGTAAATATTAAAAAATAACGATGGTTTGTAAGTAAAAATTAATAAATAACGATTTATGAATTACTTATATTACAATAAATTATAACAAATTACACCAATTGATACAAATATAATCCAAATTTTTATTAAAATTTTTTACTAAAGTAATATATTATAATAAGAATAACGTACAAAAAAATACACTGATTGATAACAAATCAATGTTGTTACAAAAATCGCATGATTTTACAAAAAATTATTATATTAATCAATTTACTAAAAAATTAAATACTAAATACAAAATGCAATTATAAATTAACTGTAAATGAACAAAGAAATTAAAAACCAAAATATACAAATTTCTTTTTTTAAAGATAATTTTTAAATCATGAATATATTCAATCATGCATATAGTTGCAATAATCTTAAGAAAATAGAAACTCGACTGAATTATTTTATAATAACATAATAAATATTTAATAAAAACAAACGTTTGGTTTTTGTAAAAATATATACAAATTTTGCTTTTCAAAAATTCAACAAATATGAGTCCCACCTTATTTGCATGACCATGGAAACTTCCCAGTTCCCACTACCATATTTATTTCTCATTTTCTCAAAAATTAATTTGGCTAAAACTTAATTTCAATGAGTAAGATAAGACTACTAACATCATATATAATTGGTGTCTAATTCCAATCAGAAATTAGTTCTTACCAACCAAAGAATTATGATCAAATTAATATTTTCATGTTTTCTATAAGTTTTTGTTCGATTTAAGGATTGTGGTGAATTACCTAATTATTTTATATTCCAACTGTATAAAACATTAATGTTGTTTATAATAATTTTGAAATGAGATAATAAAGATTTCCCAATATTTGCACTGTCGTTAAATTATATATAAACTCTAATACTTTTCATGCATTTATGATATTAATTAGAACTTTAAAATTTGATTTTGTGAAATTCCGATTTCAATGTTTTGTAACTTATTTAAACTTTTTTAATAACAAGTTTATTAACCTGACAGGTGCAAAATTGCACGGGATAAAACTAGTTTAAACTAATATTTAGACAAAATACTAGTGGACATCAAATTTAAATTTTGACATTTCGAATAAAATACAGTAGATGACAATTGGGTAACTCAAGTCGGTCATGGATTGGGTCAAAGCAAGTTGGATCATATTGGGTTTGGTTGTATAAAACCAATAACAAAACCAAGGGTCGCTTACTAAAGTTACAACACATATCGGATCATCATTGAGTCGGCTCATCATCAAGTGACAATTTGGGCCAAGTACCGTTCAAGTCAATTCCAGATCATTTTGTCAACATAGTATATTTTATCGTGTATTTATTTTTCAAACGGTAATTTCACGCTAAAACAATTTATGTAAATATTTATATTAGTTCTAAGGGAATAATTAATGTGAATGTCAATTTGGTGTTATTTCGACCATTATAAGGGTAAATTGTTATGGGTTCATCCATCAAGTTGACTACTTGAGTGAATACATGTCAGATTACTTTGGTAATCAGTATAACCTCCAATCAGGTCGCTTTGAATCGGATCCGATTCATCCAATTTTCGGGTTCTTTCGGGTAGAGTCTAGGTTGACTCCTACGTCCTAACTCAATATAATTACTAAATAACATTGAGTCATTGTAATCATAGACGCCTCATAATTGCTAAATCCCGCGCATTGATTTACTCAATCCCGCGCATTTTTACCTTTTATTCCGGGTAAACCCCTCTCATTTCCCTCTCACAGAGGAAAATAAGAGAGAGAAACAAGAGAATTAAAACCCCAAAAATAAGAACTGCCAATATACACCCCAATTGCCACCACCGGCACCCTCCCCACCGCCCTCTTCACCACCCTCCCAACGCTGTCGACCACCCCTCCACATCCCTCATCCCCGCGCCGACCAAGTGGAATGTGGATCCAGAGAATTAGAGACGGTAATAATCGACCCTTTTTAAAAACAATACAGTAATATGGACAAGTTGTCTTGCTTGATCGATCAAGTGGAAACAATTAATTTAGGCAAAATGGGCTAATGATATAGCGCACACAGAAACTTTTCCTCCTAGGCAATATAATTCCAGTCGCATTCACATATCCAAATTCCAAACGCTGATTGTTCACTCTTTGGATAGCCCTGGGCAATTTCTAAACCCTAATTTTGAAAATAATTTTTTTTAATTAAAAAAATATTAGTTAAATCAATTAAAAGATCTTCTTAAAAAAGTTGTTGATAAAACGGAAAAATTACATGTGAGACGCGTGAATTGCGATCTATTGTTGTCGAACTATTAACAAATTGGGTAGATTTTGAGAAAAGAGAAGCAGAGAATATTTTTTAATTATCCTTTAANTAATTATCCTTTAAGACGAAGGGCAATTGTGGAATATAAGGAGCAAAATGCGCGGGATATAGTAAATTGATGCGCGGGATTTAGCAAATCCCTAATTTTATTAAATTTAACCTAGGTGTTCATTAGAAAACTATCGTTTCAGCCGGCTCATCAATCATCATCACTATCTTATGGAGAAGACCAAGAAGACGAAGCAGACGGAAACATTGCTTAAATCAAAGTACATCCCACCTGAATTATTAACTCTAATATTCGCAGCGTTGCCGGTGAAAACACTGGTTAGATTCAGGTGTGTTTGTAAATCTTGGTGCTCCATCATTGACCACCCTGATTTCGTTTCCATGCATCTTAAACGCTGCAAAACTAATATTGACAGCAAAAAATTATTGGCTTTTTAGAGGTTGGGAATCCGTGGTTCCGAAGGATGCTTATTGACAGTTCGTCAGAGCAACAACACTTAAAAAATCTGCTCAAATTTTCGAAAGTACTCAAAATTATTCTCTTTTGGGAAAGTGTAATGGGCTGCTTTTGATGTGTTATTACTCGAATGAATTGAGACTATGGAACCCTAGTATTAGAAAATCATTGGCGATTCCCCCTTGCCCGCTTTCTTACAATTGGTCATACCGTGTTGTGTATCTATTTGGATACGCGAATGATAGTAAGGATTACAAAATCATTGCGATATCATTCGAAGTAGATAGATTAAGCAAGTCGAAGCCAGTTAGAAATATGTGTGTTGCAGTTTATATGCTTAATGATCAAAAATGGAGGCTGAGAAATAATCATGACTTGAATATCAGTTGTTGTTACTTCACCCATATGTTTCCGTATATTGATTATCAAACAACGGCTTCAAATGCATTGATCTTTCAAGGGGCGGCATACTGGATCGGAAACGGCCCAAATAACCCTGTAAGCTATGAATCAACTCATCTCGTTTCTCTTGACTTTGATTCGGAAAAATTCACCTATTTGGAACTCCCATTTGCTTGAAAGGAAAGTTGGGGATTTGTGTTTCGTCTTGGGGAGTCACTTGCGGTTTTTAATGCTCTTAACGAAACTGCGCGCATATGGGTGATGGAACAAGAGAACAAAACGGTGGCGTGGAGTCGGTGGTTTTCTGGATCTTTAAGCTGGGATTATTATGACTTCTTCGACCAGCCCACGGAAACACCAGTGTTCTATAGCAAGAGTGATGCTGGCAGGTGTTTTCTCGCTGAAATGTGCTCATTTAATATCGATAGTGGCCAAGTTCGGAAGCTTGGTAGAGAAATGAGCAGTTACTTTGATTTGGACATGTATTTGGAGAGCTTCGTGTTGTGCAAAGGATACGGGACCGAGGATTTAACATCTTTCCCATGAATAACAAATGCTACTCCTTTTCTCATGTTATTTGATTACTGATAATTTCTATTACTAAAATAAAATGTAGGCGTGTAACTATTTGGTTTCTCTTATGTTCTCTGACGGGAGTCACGTGTTTTGAACCCAGATGATAAATATCATCCCCGATTTCTTTATCAACTAAGCTAACAAATATTCTATTATTTGCGAATGCAAATCCTTTTTGGTGTGCAACTCTTTTTATGGCAGTCGGTAGTTTCATGCTGTACACACCTTATTTATGGCAGTCGGTAGTTTCATGTTGTACACACCTTATTTACTCAACTCAGTCACTGTAGAAAGACAATTACAATAAATACAAACATATATTCTCCCAGTCTCTAATTATTTCTTGCTATGTCTTCTAGTTCTTGCATTAATCATACACTCAATATGGCAGGGCCGTCTGGGACATTTTCGAGGCCCTGTTCAAAATTTTAAAAGTGGCCAGTCTTAGATATTCAATACAATTTTGTTTGATTTTTTTTATCACAAATTATATTCTAATTAGTAGTCAAATACAAAGTAACATTTTTAGAATTATGACATTTATTAAAAAAATTATTTACTATATATATTATTTATATAAATGATTTATTGAAGATATTATAAATTATTTACACCACTAATATTTCATATCACTACCAATATAAAAATAAATAAATATCACCGCCAATAATGAAATAGTAAAAAAATAAGAAAGGAAAAACAAATCTTAAACGCAGATGCAAAGAGTCGAACCCCAGACCCATGCGAAATTGTCATGCCCTGCAACCAACTGAGCTACACAGACTTTCTGTTAATATGTTGTGTTATTTTGTACATATTCATTTTACCACTACATTTCCAGAAATTGGGTCCCTTAAATTCAGGGGCCCTGTTCAAATGAACCGGTTGAACCCTCTTATAGACGGGCCTGCAATATGGTATCAGAGCCTCAGGAATGAGGAGACTGATATCCATACAAGAAGTGCATTTACTCACACTCAACCAACTTTGTACGAGGCTTTGCCTATTTAATCAGTGGGTTTCTCTGCCATTCAAACTCAGAAATTCCTCACTGCATAACCACAACAACATAACTTCATCAGAATGGTGAATCCAATAATTCCTGAAAACCCTGCTAACAACAATGAAATTACCAACAACATTGTAGCTGACAACTCTTCCGGCTCCTCCACTGCACCATTCACTATAGATCCAACAGATCCACTTTACCTACATCCAGCTGAGAGTACTCACCCTGTCATGGTGGACACTAAACTGTCAGGCATTGAGAACTATCTTGAATGGAAGAGGCAAATGGAGATTGCCATCTGCTCTAAAATAAAACTGGGGTTCTTGACTGGTGTGGTCAAAAGGCCCATCAATGATGCCATAAGAGAAGCTGCTTGGGACACCTACAACTGCTTACTCAAAGCCTGGATCATGCATAATATTGAGCTGCCAATCAAGAGATCTGTCATGCACACTAAGACAGCGAAGGAGATCTGGGATTATCTCCAAGGTCGGTTCTCTGTGAGCAATGGAGCAAGAAAGTTCATGCTCAACAGGGAACTTGATGAGCTTACCCAAGGAGAGGAAACTATCAGTGAGTACTTCACTGGACTTAGGAATCTATGGCAGAACCTTGAGATCATGAGTGATTGGCCACCAGTTACACAGGTCACTGCTGAAGTGAATGCTTGGTTGGATGTTCAACTGAAGGAACAAGAGGAAAGAAAGCTATTTCAGTTCCTGAATGGTCTAAAACCATCTTATGCAATCATGAGAAGTCATGTACTCATGATGTCCCCACTACCAACAGTGGAAGAAGCTGCAGCAATATTTCAGCATGAGGAAGCTCAGAGAAAGAATTACAAAGGATACGAAAAGGTTGAAGCTGAAACCTCAACATTCTATGTTGGCCAGGGTCAGAAGGCCCCTAATGCGCCCTCTGATCTGAAGGAACCACCACCAGCACCAACTTGTCCTGTCTGCACTAGGACAGGTCACACTAGGGACAAGTGTTGGAGAGTGATTGGTTACCCACCTGATCATCCTGTCTCCAAGAGAATTCCAGAGAAATCTCAGGATAACAAGCTAAAATTAAAGGAGGATCAGAGCTCAAGGTCCAAGGGCCTTAGATCTGGAATGCAAAAGGGAAAGTTCAACTCCAATGTCAAGCATGGAAAGAGGAGTGCTAATGTTGTCTTGGGAGATGGCCAAGGAGATGCCAGTGGTACCATCACTCTGACAACACAACAGTTTGAACAACTAATGAACAAAGGAAAGGGTACTGGCTATCCTGACTCAGATGATGAAATGAAGGTGAACTTTGCAGGTATGGCCTACTTGAACTACAATAATGCCTCCAACTCTTCACATGAATGGATTATCGATTCTGGAGCCTCAGATCACATGGTGTTTGATCTGAGCATACTGGACAAGGTTCTTGAATTAAAACACAAACCAAAAATCAACCTACCTAATGGGAAAACAGTTATTGTTTCCCATACTGGAACATATAAATTTGACAATGGCATTACCCTGAAATCAGTCTTCTTTGTCCCTACCTTTAAACACAATCTGATGTCTGTTAAAAAACTAACAAAAAATGAACAATGCTTTGTTGTTTTTTATGCAAATTTGTGTGTCACACAGGACTCACATAACAGGAGGATTAAGTGACTTGGAAGAACAAGGAAGGGTGTTTAGTATTTATTAAATAATGAGAGGTCATCCCACCCAAAAATAGCTAATGTGTCTATCAGGTTGAGAGAACATGAATTATGTAATGATGAATTAAGTAGTATTTCTCCTAGTCATGGGAATGTGTCAGGGGGGCATAGTTTTCAGTTCTAGCTCTTGTAATGCACCTGACAATTTATGTAATGAAATGACAACTATGAATGATAATGATGTTTGGCAGTTGAGATTGGGTCATGCGTCTGATAACAAGATAAAATACATACCAACTGTACCCCCAATCCTCATTAAATTGTCACAGGATCTGCATCACATGCTCTATGGCCAAGCAGACAAAATTACCATTTCCTCTTAGAAGTGAAAGTTGCTGATATTTTTGATCTAGTACATACAGATGTGTGGGGACCCTACAGAAAAGAAACAAGGGGGAGACACAGGTATTTCTTAACCCTTGTAGATGATCACTCCAGAGCCACTTGGGTGTACCTCATGAGACACAAGTCTGAATCTGCTCAATTATTGGTGCAATTTTATAAATTTATCAAAAGACAGTTTGGAAAAGTCATTAAAGTTTTAAGATCAGATAATGCTCTGGAGTTAACAGAAGGGGACAGCAAGAAATTCCTCATGTCCAAGGGAATCTTTCAACAAAGGAGTTGTATTGACAGGCCTCAACAAAATGGAGTAGTTGGAAGGAAGCACATGCATCTACTTGAAATCAGCAGAGCTATAAGGTTCAGATCTGGGTTACCATTCTCCTTTTGGGGGGATTGTGTACTCACTGCTGCTTATATCATTAAGATATTACCCACACCCTTACTGAATAATAAGACACTTCATGAGGTTTTACTTAATAAAATTCCTGATTATTCAAGACTAAGGGTTTTTGGATGTTTAGCTATGGTATACAATCCAAGTAGAGATAAGGATAAGTTTTAACCAAGAGGTATTCCTTGCATTTTCTTGGGATATCCTTTATCCTAAAAAGGTTATAAGGTCTATGATTTACTCAACAAACCTGCCTTTGTATCCAGAGATGTGAAGTTCCATGAAACAGTTTTCCCTTGCAGAATTAAGAACTTCCATCAATTTATTCCTTTTCTGAAATCAGGAATCCATCAAATTCAATCATCTCCCCCCGGTGACACTACAGCTTCTTGACCCTGATGTACCTCTTAACCCACCAGGCATCCCTGAACCTGAACTTGAGCAATCTCAGGAGCAGGCAACATCTCATGTACCAACTGACACTCACACCGGGCCAAGGAGGGACAGAAGGGCTCCTGAGTGGACTAAGGACTATTTGGTCAATAATCCTATCATGACACCTGCCACTGTTGCTAATGTTGTCCAACTACATCTCCATAGACCATTTACTAGTCATGCCAGTCTCCACACCACTATTGTAGATCCACTCACTTATCAGGAAGCTATTCAGGACCCAAAGTGGATTCAAGCCATGAATCTTGAGTTGAAGGCTCTCCATGACAATCATACTTAGACAATCACTGATTTGCCTAAGGACAAAAAAGCTATAGGATGCAAATGGATATACAAAACTAAATACAATCCAGATGGGTCTATAGAAAGACACAAAGCCAGATTGGTGGTCCAAGGTTTCAGACAAATGTATGGCTTTGATTGTGAGGAAACTTTTGCACCAGTGGCCAAGATGTCAACAGTAAGAGCCCTACTTGCTGTCATAGCCATCAACAACTGGAAAACCTGCCAAACGGATGTGGCCAATGCCTTCCTTCATGGAGACCTTGTTGAGGATGTCTATATGAAACTGCCCCAGGGGTATTGTGATGGCACTCTACCCATCACAGGACAGGGGGAGTATCTCAATCAAGCTGCTACAGGAAAAGTATGCAAATTATTGAAGTCTCTTTATGGACTCAAACAAGCTCTTAGGCAATGGTTCTCTAAATTATCTATTGCCCTTCTCAGCTATGGGTACAAGCAATCTCATGCTGATCATTCACTTTTCATCAAACAGCAAGATGGGCTCACCACTGCAGTTCTCATCTATGTTGATGATATGGTGATTGCAGGAGATTCTCCTTCTGAAATTCAAGCACTAAAACAACATCTCAGCTCATCTTTACATATGAAGGATCTTGGTGAGTTGTCTTATTTCCAGGGGTTGGAAGTTGAAAGAAGTGATGCTGGCATCTTTGTATCTCAAAAGAAGTACACTCTAGACCTCCTTCAAAAATTTGGGGTTGATATGTCCAGGGTTATCCAACTGCCTATGAATCCTGTTATCAAACTTGAACCAGAGAAGGGAACTCCTCTCCCTCAACCTGACATCTACAAACAACTGGTTGGCAAACTCATCTACTTAACTATCTCCAGACCTGACATTGCCTTCTCTATCCAATTGCTGAGTCAGTTCCTACAAGCTCCTACATCTGATCACGTGCAGGCTTTTAGAAGGGTGCTCAAATACCTCAAATCAAATCCAAATCAAGGGATTCTCTTTGCAAGCAATTTTTCAGCTCAACTTACAGCCTACTGTGACTCAGATTGGGCCTCGTGTGCGTACAATAGAAGATCAACTACTGGCTACTACATTCTCCTTGGTAAATCACCTATCTCTTGGAAGTCCAAGAAACAATCAATGGTCTAAAGATCTTTTGCTGAAGCCGAATACCGAGCCATGGCCATGACGACTTGTGAGGTTACATGGTTGGTGCAACTTCTTCAGGGTTTAGGTCTCAAGCACCTTGGTGCTGCCCATCTCAATTGTGACAATCAAGCTGCCTTGGTCATTGCAGCCAACCCAGTCTATCATGAAAGAACCAAACACATAGAGGTTGACTGTCACTTCATCAGAGAGAAGATACAACAAGGCCTTATGACTACATCCTATGTTAACACAAAGCACCAAGTAGCAAATATTTTCACTAAGTCCTGTCCAGTGGTGAATCCAGGATTTATGGAATGAGGGTGTTTAGTGAAATTGAAAAATGAAATTTAGGCCACATTGGTAAAATCCTTATAGTGACTTACTACTAAAAAATACACGAAAATTCCGACTTTTTCACACCTTCAATATAATAGACTTTAGTATATCAGTAATTATGGTGTGAGACGGTGTGATATTGTAAGGCGGTTTATGTGCATAAAAAAAGATCGTCTCATGGTATAAAACGTCTTATTCTAGAATTTTCCACAAGTGCCTTATTCAGTTAAGAGCATAGAATAATAAGGAAAAAATAGAAAAAAAAAAACTCGAACATCAGAGACTACTTCTCAGTTCTCACCAACTCCTTCACCTCTTCATCTTCTTCCCTAACTCCAGTCACCCCATTGCTCGAAAAATCACACCGATTGCTCGGAAAATCTAGGACTCATTCCATTCTATCACCGATCTAATCAATAGTAGTCCTTCTTATCTCATTTCTCTATTCTACCAATCCAATTCCTGTCCCTGGATTGAATAGGATGTTGAAATACTACATACCTTGATGAAGACGAAAAATTGAGATCGACGATGGTAAGTGTTGACAGTTTGTCTAACGGTTGTTGCTCGCTGGAAAGAGAAGATGAAATAATGAAATAGGATTCAACCTGTCAAATAAGGAGGAAGTTGGAGAGATGGGGTTTGCAATTTGTTCCTCTGTCTATTAGTATGGATAATGGGTAACTATTTTAATTTATTTTTTTCCAAATTAATGAGGGATGGGCATCACCTTTGTAAATCCGTCCATGGTCCTGTCTTGTTGCTCAACCTAAATATTTATTGTCCAAGATGAGAGTTTCATCACACCTCCACTCTCATCTTGAGGGGGTGTGTAGACAAGATGATAACAAAAATAAATGCAATGACTCCACCAACAATGCAACAGTACAAGCTAAGGCAACAGTACAAGCTAATCAGACCTATAATCCAAAGTTGAAGAAAAAGAAGTTGGCAGCTCAGACATATAGAGTCAGCTAATCTTACTAGGATCACTCTTTTATCCAGTCTCATGTTTTATCCAGTGTGTATTACCCTAGTTTCATGTTGTACACACCTTATATACTCAACTCACTCATTGTAGAAAGACAATTACAATAAATACAAACGTATATTCTTCCAATCTCTAATTACTTATTGCTATGTCTTCTAGTTCCTGCATTAATCGTACACTCAATACAATCATTGTCATTTTGTCTTTTGCCATTATCCTTGAATGTCCTCCATCTTGTAGCTAAAAAATAATTCGGGTGCGGAAATTTCAACGCTGCGAGCACCATGCTTGTTTCAGTGACTTTATCGACTTAGCTAACAAATATTCTACAGTCTTTGGAAGCCAATATTTTTTTAGTTTTGTGACTGTTCCGCCTATTTCGATTTTGCTGCTACCTCTTTATCTATACTGTTTAACAATGATATCAACTAGAAAATTAGGATAACTAATTTCTCTTCAGTCTGTAAGACTCCCTACCGTGCAAAGTTATGCAGTGGAAGAGCAATTTTTAAAGTTAAAAGTGACCGGCCTGAAGACAATTTAACATCTTCGTCTTCTTCATCCACAATCTCCGTCTTCTTCACCCACAATCTTAGTGACTTAATACAACTGTTCTTCATCACCCACTATATTCGTCATTGTCACGGCTAACTCACACAATTTTTAATCTGATTCGGAAATAATCCCCAAACCCCAACTATTTCGAAAAATTCCTTTCTCTTCAAGTGTCTCAAAACCCATAACAGCAACATTTGTTCTTTTTCTAAATCCCACAAATTCCTTACAACGAACGCTAATATATAATGTCCGACGTAAGCTCCAATGAAGTGTTTGGCTTTTACAATTCGACTGATTTGTGAAGTTGGGCCCGGGTTATGAATAAGTTGTAGGATAATCATGCGGTTGTTGGCGTTGAGTTAAGTGATTCATTTGGGTTTTTGTTTAATTAGAGAAGATGGGTCTAAGTTGTGATTTAGCGGCAAGAGTAACAAGGGCTAATCTTTTTGGTTACAGACTTACGGCAGTGAGAAGATGCACCAAAATGGACACGGCATCTAATGAAATTAAAAACAGATGATAAATATTTTATAGTTATAAATGTTTGATTTTTTTTTTTCTAAAAGTATTTGATATTAAATTTAAATAAGAAATGGTAAAACTAACCTTGACTAATTAACATTATTCATCCCAAATGATGTCCAAATACCAAGGACACGCATCAGACACGTGCCCAAATACTGCACACGCGTCGAACACATGCCCAAATAAATCAAGAAAGTTAGACATGGCTTTATAGGCGTTCAACACGTTTAAGCGTGTGTCCGACGAGTGTTGGACACATGACGGCTAGTTAAGAGGAGTATTTGTGCCATTTAGGTGAGTAGTGGTAAAATTGAATGACATTTGTGAGAATTCTGAGCAACAAGAGGTACACGATAGAAACTTAAGAAACATGGGGAGACAAAATACTAACGGGCATCAAATTTAAATTTTGACATTTCACATAAAAAACCTAAGATGAAAACTGGGTCAGGTTGATCATGGGATAAGTCAAAGTAAGTTGTGTCATATATAGTGGGTTCGAGTTGAGTCAAAGTAAGATGGGT
>VHZZ01022345.1:3943-16290 GCA_009801015.1 Silene noctiflora | reverse complement strand
TATTAGCTTAAAAACACATTGATAAGTGCAATTTAACATGTAAAATCAAGCTAACATAGAGGGTAAAAACGTATATAAATATCACTTATCACATGATATTGCTAACCGTAATAAACTTAAGACTTGTGGTCATTGTGGTAAGAAGGGACGTATAAAAGAGTACTGCTATGAGCAAGGAATATGAACAATAGATTCTCTAGAGGCAGAATAAGAGGTTATTCTGGTAGACATGCTGATGTTCGTTTTGGTAGGGGCATAAATGTTTACAGGAAAGATGGTTACAGAGGAAGTTATACTGCAAACAATTCTGATGCGTTTTATCCACAAGAAGATGAAGATTATTCATCTCTGGATTATTATGAAGATGAGGCATACAATTCTCCTGCAAACACGGCTTCTACTTCAGCAACTGCTACAGAGAATACTAATGCTATTCTTGATTCCAAGACTGTTAATGAGATTGCTAACTCCATTTATCAGCAAGTCATGAAGAATATTTGTGGGAAACCTGCAAATTCATCTCTCAATTTTGCAGGTATAATCTCAAAATCTTCTGTTAATGCTGTTGCAAATTCTATGTTATTAAATGATTGGATTGTTAAAACAGGCGCATCTGATCACATGACTCCATATGAGTACATGTTAACTGACATTCATTTGTTAATTAGACCTGTTCATGTTGGCTTGCCAGATGGTATAGTCAAAGTTATACATAAAGCTGGAAATATGCATATACATCCGCACATTATTCTTTATAATGTTCTCATAATTTCAGACTTCTAATAAACATAATTTACTTTCCGTGGGGAGACTACCGGAGTATTCTCATTTAGGTGTCAGTTTTACCAAGACTTTGTGCATTTTTTAGGACCTTTCAACTAAGGTCATTCATGCTCAAGCAAGGAAGGTTGGAGGTCTTTATAGACTAGTACCCAACTATGATTTAGCTCATAGGCTTAGGGTTAATAATTTTTCTGCATTTCATGAAGTTTGTAATACAGTGTCATCTGTTGTAGTTAATAAGTCTCAGCATGAGAAACTTCAATTACTACATGCAAGAATGGGACATTCATCTATTGACAAGTTATCCAATGTAATAGATTTTTCTGTCAATGGAATGATTTTTTTTTTTTTTTTTGTGAAACATGTGCTTTATCTAAACATCATATGATTCCTTTTAAGAGAAGTACTTCTAAAGCTTCTAAGTGTTTTGACCTCATTCATCTAGATTTGTGGGGAGCTTATGATATTCCCAACATTAATGGAGCCAAGTATTTTTTTGTTACCATAGTTGATGACTATTCTAGATTTACTTGGACATACTTGTTGCATCATAAGCATCAGGTTCAAGGACTTATTAAAGGGTTTCTACAGATAGTACAGACTCAGTTTCAATGTTCTGTCAAAATGGTTAGAACAGACCATGGTAGAGAGTTTGTTCAGCATTTTTGTGGTGGTTTATTTCTTGAGAAGGGTATTATCCATCAGAAGAGTATAGTTGGTAGACCTCAACAGAATGTTAGGGTTGAGAGAAAGCACGGACATTTGATTGAGACAACCAAATCTCTAAGGATACATGTTAACCGTCATTCAAGTTATGGGGAGAGTGTGTTCTAACATCCACTTATTTGATTAATAAGATGCCTACTCCTGTCATTGGTTGGAAGACGCCTTTTGAGATATTGTTCAAACAGAAGCCCAACTATGATGAATTGAGAGTATACTAGTTTAGATCCCGCGCAATAAATGTGCGTTATAGAATTTTTTATTTTTATATTACTTAATCATGCTAAATTAACACCTCATTAAATTTTTAAATTTCCCGTCATTATATTTTGATATAAGAAGAAAATAATTGAACTGGAACTTTATTCAAAAAACTGATTAAAATTGAACTGTAATATAATAGTGATATCTCATTAATTGTTCATTTTTCTTGGTATTATATTATAATAGTGGTATGAGTCAAGTCATTCTCGAATAATAGCATCAATCAAAAATTTAATGGTTTATAGTTTTATATTATTTATATTTTAATTAAAATATTATAATTTAGTGTTTAGTGAAAACTATATAATTTGATGAAAAGATTAATTTTAATGAAAAGAATTATATAATAAAGCACATTATAATTATTAATTTTCTTATTTATTTAGTGAAAATAATTAAATTGACAATAGCTTCCTTATTTAAAAATATGCTTTTTAGAGGGAAATTTGTGAATTCAGCTATTCTTTTAGTAGATAGGGGATGACTCGTTATGCTTTGCTTCTGAACCTATTAAACATAGAGATAAATTTGTTCCCAAAGCCAGAAAATGCAATCATAATTGGTTATCCATATGGAGAAAAAGGATACAAACTTATGATTTAGATAACCATAAAGTCTTTGCTAGTAGAGATGTTGTGTTTCAAGAAAATATTTTTCCATACAAAGAAGTCCAACATCAATGTCAGCAGGATCAATGTGTCACACCTGCCATTGTCAATCCTGCTGTTTCTCCTATTTTTTTCATTTGTTTCACCCAATATATCACATACTAATACTAATAATACTATACATTCTCTTACAAATAGTACACCAAATAATAATCATAATCATTCCATCACTTTTTCAAATACATCATCAAATAATAATAACAAGTTTTCTCCTCATATACCTAATACTACTTCATCCACCAGTACTACAAATTATGTAAATAATTATTGTCATAACGATCCAAATACCAACAAAATCAAAAAATACACCAAATGACATCACTAACAAAATCCATCAGCAGCAAGATCGACCTTTGTTGAGGCATTCTACAAGACCTAGACAGATGTCTACTACTCTGAAAGATTTTCATTGCAACATCAAACTTCTTGTACAGCATACACTTCAGGAAACTTCAAGTGATTCATCGGCATTTCATACAACTATCTTGAAGGATATGACTGATTTTGATAATACTTAAGTTACTAGCCTTGCTAATGTGCTTAGGGCTGTTGAGTCTTCTACTTATGCACAAGCCTCAATGGATTGAAGCAATGCAAAAGAAGAGAGATGCTCTAGAAATTAATCAAAATTGGGATCTAGTGCAATTGCTATATGGACATAAAGCAATAGGGTCAAAATGGGTGTACAAGATTAAACACAAGTCTGATGGATCAATAGAAAGATATAAAACAAGGCTTGTTGCAAAAGGTTTTAATCAAGTGAAGGACAAGGATTACAAGCATACTTTCTTTCCAGTGGCAAAATTTACAAGAGTAAGGACACTTCTTGCCATTGCAGCTGCAGAAACGTGGCCATTGTACCAACTTGACATTAACAATGTATTTCTTCATGGTCACTTGGATGAAGAAGGTTACTATTGGAAGATTATATTCGTATGGTGTGAATATGGAATATGTTAGTGTATAATATCTTCTCTTATATGTAAAGGGTATAATTAGTTTCCTATCTTCTAGCCTTAGTTTTAGGAAAGATTAGATCTTATGGCCTTAGTTTTGCTATATATGTAGATGGTGTATTACGTTTCTATTCATTCAACAATATCAAAATCTTCAACCATCTCTTCGTGTTTGTATTTCTTTATGGCATCAGAGAAATTCGATCCTAATTAAAAGCTTCCGCATTTTTCAGAACAATTAATAACACAAAAAAAAAAAACAAAATCAAAATCAAACAAAAATCAGACGATGACAGGGGAGACAAAAGGTGATGGAAAGAAAGGAGACGGAAGTAAGAAAACACAGATTACTCCGGCATCACCACTATATTTGCATCCGTCTGACAGTCCAAGTTTGATGTTAATCCAAATTCTCTTCAATGGAGAGAATTACGAGCTTTGGGCCGATGCGGTCAGAAACGGTCTCGACGCCAAAAATAAATTGGGGTTCGTCGAGGCAAAAGTAAAACAACCGATAACAGAAGAAGGAGAAGAAGAAACGATTGAGGTGGTTGCGTGGCGTCAGTGCAATGCCATGGTGAAGGCTTGGCTGAGGAATGTTATTGATCCCAAACTACATTCCAGTATCACGTTCTCAGGCTCAGTCGTGGAGATTTGGAAAGAATTAAAAGAGCGTTTCTCAGCCGGAAACACACCTCGTGTTCATCAACTGAAAAGCGAGTCGAATGAATGCAAGCAAGAGAAAAATCAATCAGTCGTAGAATACTATACGAGGCTAAAGGCGATCTGGGATGAACTTGGAAATTACAGCCGAGTTCCTCAATGCATATGTGGAGCAGCAGCGGAATTAGCCAAGGAGCGCGAGGAGGAGAAGGTACATCAGTTTCTCCTTGGACTCGACACAAGTCTCTATGGGAATCTGTGAACTAATTTATTGATGGAAGATGATATAACCACACTTAGCAAAGCCTATGCACTTGTTTTAAGAGAAGAAAGGCATAGAGCTATCACTAAAAACAGAGAGGAAAGCAATGATGCAGCAATGGCTGCACGGGTGAACAATGAAGAAGGTAGAGTTCGTGGCTTCGTTTCAAATAATGGAGCAAAGGATGCAGATCCAGTCAAATGCACGTACTGCACAAAGTTGTACCACACCGAGGATAATTGCTGGGAAAAATTCCCTGATAAATACCCAGGAAGGGGCCGAGGCCGCGGGCGCCGGGGAGGACGTGGATACGGACGTGGTGGCAGAGGCACAGGGAGTACTTCTCAGGTAGCAAATGCAGCAACAGTGAATGAAACAGAGACACAGAAGCTTTCGTTCACGGCAGAGGAAATGACACAGTTGCGTAGCTTGCTCGGTGCGAAATCATCAGATGGTAATCAAAAGATCGCAGGTATGAATAATAACACGATTAATTGGTTATTGGATAGTGGTGTCTCGCACCACATGACTGGACAGAGAGAGTTGCTCACAAAAATAAGACGCGAAGCGCCTTCCAAGGTGACCTTACCAGATGGGACGCACATAGTAGCACAAGAACATGGGGAAGTCGTATTGAACGATAATTTTGTTCTAAAAGATGTCTTATATGTCCCAAAGTTAACTTGTGATCTGATTTCAATACAACAGTTGATTAAAGAGAATAATTGTGTTGTGACCTTTTATACTGACTATTGCGTTATACAGGACCAATCTACGAGGATGAAGATTGGACGCGGTGAGCAGCGTGATGGGGTCTATTATTTGAAGAACGACAAGGTGCAAGTAGCTCGGACCAGTGCTAAGCAAGACACACGACTTTGGCACAAACGACTAGGTCACCCATCTAGCAATACTTTATCTCTTTTCAATAATCTAGTTGGTGTTAATTTGTTGTGGAACTCTAGTGACATTTGTGATGCATGTTGTCGTGCGAAACAAACGCGATCGGTTTTTAAGCTTAATCATAAAAGAAGTTCAGATTTGTTTGCTTTAATACACTGTGACATTTGGGGCCCATATCATGCTAAGAGTCACTCGGGTGCGCAGTATTTTCTCACAATTGTTGATGATAAAAGTCGAAGTGTGTGGGTTTATTTGATGCGTGATAAAGGAGAAGTGAGTAAAATTATGATGAATTTTTGTAAAATGACTTTAACACAATTCGGAAAACAAGTGAAAGTAGTGCAAAGTGATAATGGAATGGAGTTTCTATCTGGAACTATGAGAGAGTATTATGGCGAGAATTGGATAATTTTTCAGACAAGTAACATTGACACCCCGCAGCAAAATGGTAGGGTAGAACGCAAGCATAGACATATATTAGAAAAAGCGAGAGCCTTACGTTTCCAAGCTAATTTGCCAATCAAGTTTTGGGGTGAATGCGTTCTTACTGCTGCATATTTAATTAATCGTACGCCCACTCGTATTCTCGATGGTTTAACTCCTTATGAAGTCTTGCATGGTGAACGACCTATTTTTGATAATGTTAAAGTCTTTGGTAGTCTATGTTATGCCCACAACAAGGATAGGCCGAAAGACAAATTTAATGAGAGGGGCAAGCGGTGTATTTTTGTTGGATACCCACACAGCAAGAAGGGTTGGAGAGTATACGATCTAAAAACTCGGATCATTTTTGAGTCAGGGATGTAATTTTTTATGAGCATGTTTTGCCTTTTTCCGACATTAATTCCGCAAATTCAGACGGGCAAATGCAAACTAATATATCAGACACATCCAAGGCAGTAGAGAATTTTGACCATGATGATAATGTTTCAAATGAAAACGTTGATGAGCCAAGTGAAGAAAATAATGCTGAAGTGGACAGAGAGTCCAATACCACTGATCATGAGCAAACCACTGAGAACGCACAGGTAGAACAAGAGCAGGCAGTGGGCGTTAATGCACCGGTTGGCCGAGGAGCACGTGAAAAGTTTGAACCGTATTGGAAGAAGGACTACGTTTGCAAGTCGACCCGTATAATAGACCCCACTCAAGACGCTCCACCAGTTCAATCAACATCCGCAAAGAAAGGTACCCTTTATCCAATAGCAAATGATGTCACCACCAATTGTTTTTCTATTAATCACAGGAATTATTTGGCTAATGTTGATGCGGTGCGTGAGCCAAGAAACTATCTAGAAGCAGCACAAAAGGAGGAATGGCGACAAGCAATGGCCAAAGAAATAGAGGCATTGGAAGTTAATAGAACGTGGAAGGTGGTAGACTTGCCAGAAGGAAAACGACCCATTGGATGCCGGTGGGTTTATAAGGTGAAGTACAGAGCAGATGGGACAATAGAGCGCTACAAGGCAAGATTGGCAGCGCAAGGTTATACGCAAATAGAAGGTGTAGATTACCATGAAACTTTCGCGCCCGTTGCCAAAATGACGAGTGTCCGGTGTTTGCTAACTGTGGCAGTGGCGAAAGGATGGTTTATAGCCCAATTGGATGTAAACAATGCCTTCCTACATGGTGATTTAGATGAGGAGGTGTATATGTGTTTGCCACCCGGATTTAAAAGTGATGGGACAAAGAAAGTTTGTAAGCTCTTGAAATCATTGTACGGTTTAAAGCAGGCTTCGAGAAACTGGTTTGCAAAATTGACTAGCTCATTGACGAGGTATGGATTCGTTCAATCACTAGCTGATTATTCTTTATTTACTTACAACAAAGATGGCATTTTCATTGGATTATTAGTATATGTGGACGACATGATTGTCGTAAGTAATAATGAACAAGCTAGTGATAGACTAAAGGCTTTCCTTGACCGAAGTTTTGGAGTTACAGATCTTGGAAGGCTTAAGTATTTTTTGGGAATAGAAGTTGCAACTGGTTCAAAGGGATTGTTTCTTAGCCAACGCAAATATGCATTGGAAATTGTGAAAGAGGCTGGGATGGAAGGAGCAAAGCCGGCTATTACTCCCATCCAACCAAACCATGGATTGGCGTTGGCAGAAGGGCGACTATTGAGCGATCCAATGAAATATCGAAGACTAGTGGGACGCTTAATCTATTTGACCATCACGAGGCCTGACTTAGTATATGTTGTACATGTCATGTCCCAATTCGTCCACGCACCGCGACAGGAGCATTTGGATGCAGTGTATCGAGTAATGCGTTACATTAAGAGCTGCCCAGGGAAAGGAATCATTATAGACCGTAACTGTGACCTGGTATTGAGGGGCTATTCGGACTCGGATTATGGAGCTTGTCCGATATCACGAAGGTCGATTACTGGATATTATGTATCTCTTGGTCATTCTCCTATTTCTTGGAAAGCGCGAAAGCAGACGACGGTGTCAAAATCCACAGCTGAAGCAGAGTATAGGGCATTGGTAGCCGTGACAAGTGAACTCCTTTGGTTAAAATCTTTCCTCGAGTCGCTTGGAGTCAAGCATGCCCAACCAATGAATATTTATTGTGACAACAAGGCAGCACTCCATATTGCGAAGAATCCCGTTTTCCATGATCGTACAAAACATATCGAAATTGATTGTCATTTTGTACGACATCATCTCATGAATAAGACTATTTCCACGTCACATGTACGGAGCAAGGAGCAAGTGGCGGACATTTTTACTAAGGCACTCGGGAGTGAAGCTTTTGGGTATCTTCAGTCCAAGTTGGGCATAGGAACACCTAGTGCTCCAACTTGAGGGGGAGTATTGGAAGATTATATTCGTATGGTGTGAATATGGAATATGTTAGTGTATAATATCTTCTCTTATATGTAAAGGGTATAATTAGTTTCCTATCTTCTAGCCTTAGTTTTAGGAAAGATTAGATCTTATGGCCTTAGTTTTGCTATATATGTAGATGGTGTATTACGTTTCTATTCATTCAACAATATCAAAATCTTCAACCATCTCTTCGTGTTTGTATTTCTTTAGTTACATTGTACCTCCAACAGGCTATGCAAAAGCATATTTAGGGTTGGTCTGCAAATTAAAAAGATCCATTTATAAACTTAAACAAGCTTCCAGACAATGGAATATAGAGCTCACTAAATACCTGAAAGAATTGGGTTTTACTCAGTCTAGGGAAGACTATTCCTTGTTTATATGGAGCATTCAGGGAAGTTTCTACTGGCTTTGGTATAGGTAGATGATATTATATTGATTGGGAATGATGAACAGGGAATTATTGATACTAAAAAGGGCTTGAATAATAAATTCACTATAAAGAATTTGGGGATGATTAGGTATTCCCTTGGACTTGAAGTTGCAATGAATGGCACAGGAATTATTCTCAATCAGAGAAACTACATACTTGATATTGTTCAAGACATGCAGATGGAAGAGTGTGATACAACATCCTTTCCACTTCTAAGAGGCCTCAAATTATCAACATATTCAGGGGAAGTTTTGGATAGATCTGACCAGTAAAAACGACTCATAGGGAGGTTGTTGTACTTGAATTTGACAAGACCTGACATATCATATGTTGTACAACACCTAAGTCAATTCCTAACTGAACCAAGACTTCCACATTTACAAGCTGCTACACATGTGGTCAAATACTTAAAGCATACCATTAATATAGACCCGTTTTATCCTGCTGAAAATGATCTGAGTTTGCTTGTATATACAGATGCAGATTGGAGTTCTTGTTCCTTTTCTTGCAGATCACTGAGTGGATACTGTGTTTTCTTAGGGCAATCTCTCATATCCTGGAAGACTAAAAAACAGAAAACCGCGAGCAAAAGTACAACTGAGGCAAAGTATAGATCAATGTCTTATACCACAACTGAATTGGTTTGGTTGGTGGCATTACTGCAAAACTTTCAGATTAAACTAACACTCCCAATTCCATTGATGTGTGACATTAAAGCCGATGTACATATTTCAGAGAACCCGGTGTTTCATAAAAGGACTAAACACTTGAATGTGGTTGTCATTTTGTCAGGGATAAACTTCAAGAAGGGTTGCTGATTCCTAGAAAGGTTAGAACTGGCTTCAACTGGCAGATATTATGACAAAGCCTCTAGGTGCACAACAACACCATTTTCTATGAGACAAGATAGGATTGAAGTTGCTCACTTCAAGTCCAGCTTGAAGGGGGGATGTGAGTTAGTTACCCTTACACGTCATAGTGATGTCATGTACAGAATGTAAGTTAGTTACACTTACCCGTCATACTGATGCGTCATGTACAGCCTGTCAAGAAGTTAGTTACAGCTAGTCACACTGGTATATATACCCATATCATCTATACATCTCATATAAGTTATCATCAATACAAAATATCTTCTATTTACCTTTGGTGTTTCTTCTTTCTAAATACAACAATATCTAGAGTTTATCAATGTCGATTACATCAAATTCTCATGCTTCCACTTACTCTTCAATTGCTTTTGAATTTCAGTTACAAAATTAGATTTTTTTTTTTACTTTCATTAAATAAAAGAATAAATATTGTGTATTGATGAGATGACGAAGTGCAGTAAAAAGAGGGAGATGAAGTGGTAGAGATGACATGTTAATAGCATTGGTTAAATCTCCATATTTGCATCTTTTTTTTTATTGTTCCAAATGTCAATCTTTTACTCCACTTTATATTATTTAGTTTTATTTTTCATAGTATCAATCTCAATATGAGGTATGTGGTAAACTATTACAAATTTTAGGTATTCTAATGACTACTCGCTCTTTTATTTATTTAATCGGTTTTGAATTGATCATTTGATTTTTATTTGGATCCGTCCTTCACTCTATTTAATTGATTAGTTATTCTATTTTTTAGCAACATTAGATTGTCAAATTTTGTTTCATCGATCTCTTTTTATTTCACAATTTGTACTCAATTTTAATCCTCTTGCGCAAACTTTTCAAGGTTTTTTGCTATTTTATCGACACTCGCCAACAAAAAAAAAAAGGATGGTGACAAGTAGGACAACTATGACTAATGTTCTTACAATTGTGTGAACATTGCAACTATCATCCGCAACTACTAGGAGTTTTTGAGTCATATTTCTAAAATATTATTAAATTTGTAGTCGTGTGAACATCACGGATTACCAACTATCATCCACAACTGTAGTGAGTCTTAATTTCGTATTTCTCAAATTTTATTAAAACTCACCTATATTTAAATACATAAAATATGAACACAATCTTCAGTCCAAATTTACTTTCATTTATCTATACGAGGATAATCAACTTCAAACAAAGATAAAAAAAAAAAAAAGTCAATCAAACAAAGGTGACATTAAATCAATTCAAAGCATAGCTCAATTTTTAATTTGCATAGGTTTGTCAGGATTGTCTATGCTTACCACGCTACATTTATTATACTTTAGATAAGTTAAATGACCAACTTAGAAGAATAAAGAATGTGGACCTTACATGCATTGGAAATTTGAACTTGAGATAGAAATATATGTTAATCTAATATGTTGACCAATAAAGGAAAATAAAGTTTGTTATTAATAAAAAAAAATATCTTTGTACTAATGATTTGTCGGCAATAAAGCAACTCAATAAGTACAACACTTAATCAATATCACGTCAAACAATTCTATTAGCTAACGTTAACAAATAAAAGTTATAATTCCAAAAGTGAACATTTACTCGGCTTTCATTTCATTTGGTATCTACAAGACAAAACGACGATTATATGTTAATCTAATATATTGACCAATATCACATACTTTCATTTCATATTAGTATGAAATGACATTACTTAATATAATTCGGCAATGTGTTATTTAACTCTAAAATGGGTGGATAAAGCTAACCCGATTATTAATTCAAACAAATAAGAGATAATATGTGGAATAAAAGTACGTAAATTATGGTCTTTATCAAACATTTGCTTCAAACATTTATTTATTACCTGCTTGAACCAATTGAATTATCAGATTGTTTTGATACGTCATCAGCATTGGCAAGAGAGCACAATCCAGTTTTTTCAAAAAGATTTGTCGAATGTGCCTACCAAAATCATAAGCAAAATTAAATATTTGAGCTTTAAAATTTCTAGCGAATAAAAGTTTTTCAAGCTCAAGAGTAGCAGAACTTCAAGTTAGCAAGATTGTGAAGAAATTTGCCATGAACATATGATATGTATAATAAAAAATTCAAAAGCAATAATTTCATTTAGTATCATAGAAAATAGATAATTACCTTTATTGATTTACCCTTGCCTAGACGAATATTGGTATAAAAACATTTGTCGGTATTGCATGATCCAACACTTAATTGACAAGGTTCAGAATTTGAGACTTGTGCTACACCTCATTGGTTGCCACTAGAAACACAATAAAAAATTCATTCTAAAACAGCAGCTATCGTTCCTTTGCCAACTGCAGATAGAAAATAACTTGGTATTTTATTTGGTGAAGAAATCTTAAATGTATATCCTAGAGTAGTTGGCAGGGTATTAACTTGATCATCCACAGCAGCAAGAATTGCAGTAAGAAGAGATTTTGGGAAATATCTACCAATTTCGACTTTTACACTTTGGTAAGCCACATTAAACTTAGGGACACTCCCTCTCATAATTCCCCTAATTCACTCCCTAAACAAAAACCTTGAAAATGAATTATTATATGCACTATCTATCTAACAAACTAATCTCAATCTCGACCATAAAAGAATCATACTTTTCTCAAACAAATTCTCATATGTACAATTATTTGAACCTTTTACCTCATTTTACAATACCCGCATATCCTTTTTAATCTGAATCCCTCGTTTACAGAAAACTTGATTCAAAGAGAATCGAAAACTAACACCGAAATGGATAAAAATGGCGGCAAAATAATTGGGACGATTGTGACACCCCGCTATTTTAAGACACCAAAATATTACGCAAGAGCGAAAAAAATGCAGCGGAAATACGAGATTTTAAAAACTTTTAGGAGTTCAAGCGAAGCATCATCATCATAACTAAAGCGCAAAGTAAAAGCAATAGTTAAGTTATACAATACGACAAAATAAAGAGTGTTGGGGAAAACATATCCCACGA
>VHZZ01022316.1:5385-23550 GCA_009801015.1 Silene noctiflora | reverse complement strand
TCCCCTCAAATGCTCATGCTTCTTGTTGAGTCCCATCAGAAAATCAAGTAAGTTGTGTGCAATATCTCTATCAACAACTTTCTTAAGAATAGAACAAGTACAATCATCTAAAGCACCACAGTCACACTAAGTGGATCTAAAGCACGCATATCTTCACAAATTGAGCGAAGTTGAGCATAATACTCAGCAACACAAGCCACAAGCATCACTGAGCAATGTGAATAACATCTTTGCAAAGCTGTATAAAAATGGAGCATTAGACTGATTGTACCTTTCATTAAGCTCATCCCAAAGCTGTTTGTTGGAAGTAACCTAGGAAAGACCGGCAGCAATCTGCTCAAAAAGTGAATGTTGAATCCATCGCATAACCGTGTAATCCGTACGAATCCAGTCGTTATAATTTGCATGTGTTTCAGCAGGTTTGGGAAAACTTCCATTGATAAACCCTAGCTTGTTCTTCGTAATCAACGCTATGCGTATGTTACGCGACCAGTGAAGGAACGATTTGCCAGAGAAAATCTGTGGAGTAACCTGGAGTAAAGCTTGATCGGCAGTGGTCAAATGCAGCGGATCTTTGTACACAGATGTATAGACGGAAGAATCAGACATGTTGATCAATTTGAGAAACAAGAAATCAATTAATCGAAGAATTGCGAGAAGGAATCGAGAAATGTTTTGTGAATTTTGTGAATTTTGTGAATTTTGTGATTTTAGGGTTTTTGATTGAAATTTGGGAAAAAAATATATAGGAAAAGAATTGCAGCTGAATTGTGTAAACTTTAGTCGAAAATCACGACGAATCAACACAGGATCAGCAATTGGTGATTGATACCATGATGAATTCACTGAATTCGGTCAAACTCCATTAATGGAGGAATTCAAGCTCGCAAGTTTTGTGAAGAAAACAGAGAAAATATCTCTTTACACAACAGGTAAATAATTGAAATCTTTATTGATAAAAGTTTGTTGCCTTACAGTTACATTCCAATGTAATAAAACATGGCATATATATACAAGATTAGTTATGTACAAGTCAACTATTCTAACTAACTAAGCCTTGACTTTGTAACAACCTCCAGCTGTCAACAGATCAGAAGAAGACAGCTGGAATCTTCTGAAGAAGTCTAACAGCAGCATCTGAGTGATGGCACAGTATCCTCAACAGGTATAGTATGTTTTAGAGCGTGTTATCATTCATTTTTAAACTTGGAAATATAGACGACTTTGTCAAGGAAACCCTAGAAAGCAGAGAATATATATTTCATTTCAAAAACAGAAATTTATCGGTAATAAAACAATATTTACAGATTGTATCATATTAACTGCAACACTTGTTTGAATGAGAATATGAGATTAGTGAAGACGCTCATTACAAGGATCTTCTTCACGTAAAATGGTCTTACTTCAGAATTCGTATACCGATTGTCCTCAGATAATAAGACTGCTAGTATAGTAACATGGTTACTAATGCTCTCCTTAAATCCATAAATAATGGCGCTTTAGATTAATCATAACGAATGCTAAAGGGTGATTGCTAACTATTACCTCATGATCACGATCAAATAAAAATTCAGAGGATGTAAACGTGTGGGGCGGCAAAAATAGCGTGTGCAAAACATATTTCTGGTGGCAGGAAACTAGGAATGTTGAACAATTTTCGAAATTACTCGTAATTTATAGGGTTCATATTGTCCATGACTCCATGTTAAAGTCGAGGGTTTCGGTTAGGGATGTTATCAGAGATTTGGAGCAAGATGGTCCTAGATACAGAGAGGCCACCAACCAAAATTTGTACCCACATAGCCCGTCAAGCATCACTTATCACTTTAAAAACCATGATGGCTACTGTTGGCTAATAACTCTTCTTATTATTATTGATTCATGTCATTTAAATAAAATATACTTGATGAAAATATAGTTGGCTTGCATTCTCTGAATTCATGTCATTTAAATAAAATATACGCCGCATAGGTGTATGTTGTACTGAATTACATTTATGCGAGTCTGGACAGAGAAATATTATTGCGCAAGATCGAGGAAAACAAAATATGATGAAAATTAATAAGCAAATGAAATGAACAAATTGGAATGTGAAACAACAATAACAACACAAGGTTCATTCACTCAAGACATGGATCCAAATCCGGTTCATTGAAGAACAGAAGCGGTGGATGACATGCATGTTTACAATGGATATGTGACACAAGAGAGTACATACATACATAGAGTGAGAATTGAAAAACAGTATGAATAGATACAAGGAAGTTGGTTCTAAGCAACAATGACATATAGCGCATATAATATGCCTGGAAGGTATCCCAATAATGTCAACACTAGGCATATCCAAAACTCAACCTGCATTTCACATGTATAACCAAACGTATTAGAATTCGATTTTAAAAATACAATAAAAAAAAAAAGCGTGTTATGAAAGAAAACAAGGAAATCCATCCATACCCCGCAAGAATAGCGAAGGAAAACACCAAGAGGAGGCAGCAAGATTGCAAGAATGACTTCGATAAATGTCGCACTTCCCATTTTTTCGAAATTATTATAATTTCGAGTAATTTCACTCTCTGTTTTAAGAATTATACAGTAACTGATAATGATGAAGAAATGAAGTGTATAATAGGTGTTGTAAGAATGGGTTAAGTAGTAGTAGTAGTAGTGGCCATGTGCATGCTTTTATAACTTGCCAACTCCACTTACTTAAACAAGTGGCGTGTTGTGACTTTGCATATGGTACGCGTCGTTTAATTACACGTCCACCTTCTTATGGGGCCTTTACGTTTCATTTACGTCGGCCATTTCTTATTTTTGCCTCAATTATTTGGCCTCGTCTGTTGGGATTACTTGTCAATTTTGTCATGTATGAGTGAATGACCTCTATGTGACGCTCCACGTTTTTTTATTCATTAGGATTAGGATTAGGATTAGGATTAGTAACACCATTATCTCAAATCAGTTAGTCTTGATTATAACGGTTAAATACTTGTATTTTACTAACTTACAATTTTAAAACAAGGAAGACTTATGTTTGTGAGACAATGAATAATAACATACCGTCAGAGTTAGTAATCTTGTGGCATTAAACAAGTGTAATAATATCAGAGTTTATGTATCTTTGACTCTCAGTATATATACACTTATAAATAGGTGTAGTGTTGCAAATTCTTACCCAATCATCAATCATATTAATTTGAACACCTTCTATGTTCTAAAGAAATAAAAAACAATTTTAGTTGGGCTTTTGTCTTAAATAATCGATTATAGCTCAATTTGGTTGTTAAGAGTTAATCGGTTACATTGTCCCTCGGTCTTTCTTGGTCTTTTTACTCAATCACTTGTTTGGTTTTCACTAATTTGAATCATGATTTCATGATAATGATGGTTGTATCCTTTTTACCTTTTTCACCATATTTGGGTAAAACTATAGTACAAAAATCTAACAACTTTAGTCCGCTAATATTTTATTACATAATATGCGTTGACGAAACTTGGCATATATACAATTAGTAAAAGTTTATCCATAATAAACACAAAATAAGTTTTTCGGGTGAATTATGACATAACCAATCAAAGTTGTATTAAGATAAGGATAAGTTTATATCTCTCATTCAATTCATATAAACTTTATGTCATGTACTCCCTCCTATTCTCAATAAGAGCATCCGCAAAGGTGGAAAATTATCTTCTCATTTACGTTCTCTTTCCTCAAATGAGCAACCTCATTGTTGCACTAACCTTCCCATAATTTGGGGCTCCACTGTTTTTAGGGGAGATCTCCCAAAAAAAAGTGAGGCAATTTGTCTTACTTTTGGGGAGGTTCCCAAATTTTTGTGTGTGAATTGGGGAACCCCATTATTGCATAAATGTAATTATGAAATGGAAAAGGTAAATAGAAAAGTTAGTGGAAAATGAGGTGGACGAATAAGAAAAAGAAAGAGAAAATATGGGGAGCCTCACCTTTGCGGATGCTCTAACCTTTCCTCTTTCTCAATAACCTTTCTTCTTTCCTTTTTCATCTATTCACAATACATTTCCTCTTTCCTTATTAGTAAAGTTTTATACTTATTTTAATCACCTCACCTCACAACAATACTTATTTTAATATCTTACCCCACAATACATTCCCTCTCTCCAATTATTTCACCCTACCACAATACTTTAGCTTATTTAATTCAAACACCCTTAATTTCCGTGCCACCCATGATAGAGAGTGTTATTGAGAATATGAGGGAGTATCTATTTAGACAAATCGTCTTGCTTGTGACGAATACTATCCGTCACAAGCTGAAGACGGAAAATATCCCTCTCACAATAAGACAAGTGAGAGGGCAAGTGGGGAGAAAATGAAGCACCCCATAAATAGTATCACTTGCATAGTGTGAGAGAGACACTATCCGTTTTCAACTTGTGACGGATAGTGCTCGTCTTCAATGAAAATTTATGCTATTTAGAAGGAAAAGTTATCAAATGTGATACTCATAACCTAAGTTCATATTTGGTCGACCTCATATTTGCCTGATGATCAATGCCTAATGATGATCAGAATCGGTTGAATGGTTGATGATACATAATTATCAATCGACGTCTCATTTAATTCGATAATTTAAACGCTAAAGCAAAATATATGACTCAATATAGGATGAATACTAGACGCTACTGAAACTGAGTCGAGCGAGTTTCGAACCGACAATATCCAAACATAAAACGACTTCACATTCACAATGCTTTTAATCAAAGTCCAAGCCACAAAAAGAAATGCTTTAATCAAGTAGGATTATATTTATCCCCACCTCCAGGTAGATTCGGGCCCTCCTATTTCATTCAGGTCGGCCATTTCAAATTTGCTCCATTTCATCTAAACATTTTCTTTGATATTTATTCTTAAGTAAATCATATTCCAACAACTCCAACCTCCACTACTCGTCCGTATATCTATTTTCACCCCATTTACTTTAGGCTCTGATTGACAATGTATTATACATACCTGATTTGTTAAAAATAGCTTATTTTGACCAAAATTTTAGATACCTTATTTTTTGTCCGCGTTCTGAAATGAAATGTTACCTCCTACTATGCTAACATTTGAGATTTTAGATATCTCATTTAATTTTATTTTCCTTTGTTACCTCTTAAATCTATACTATTAAATAATTATCATATCCTTCTACGTCGTTTCATCAAAATTAGTTACTTTTTCACTTAGTTTGCTAAACACTTTTTTATATAATCAACTATCTTATCAGTCACATTTTCAGATTTCAGTTAGTTTTTCAGTTTTCAGCTACTTTTTCAGTTAGTTTTACTAAACAAAACCTTATTGCAGTTTCCAAGACGACATTTTAAGCGTATTTTTTTACGTCTATATGCTACTTTTTTTCTTGATTTTTTTTTTTAAATGTCATGAAAATAAATATAAATATTTTGTTTTATAATATAATAATTTTTATTCTCCAATTTAGGTCATGTTCTTTTAGACTTAATTTCAGTTCAGTTTCATTCAATTCAGCTAAGTTCAGTTCAACTTTTCTATTCACAAATTAACTTTTTATTTCAATTCAGTTCAAAAAACATGGACTTATTGACAGTCAAAGTTCGAAAACTTTGACCTACCAAAAGTAAATGGGTAAAAATAGGTGTGTGAAGGGAGTATGTAAATACGGAGTAATTATTACTCTCTTTTATTGATTAAAATTACATCATTTGAATAAAATACTTGTCACACGTGAATGATGGGGACCTCCGTTCCGGTCATTTGTTATCCTTTGGTTTTGGCACAAAGACCAAGAAAAGAGGAGGGAGTCAATTATAAGATGACAAGTAGACTAAATTGAATGTGAGAGATCAATTTACTCATCAAATGCAATCCTAAAATAGAAAGGACAACCATTGACTGAGACCCAAAATGAAAAAGGACAACAAATGACCGGGAGTACAATTTAAACGGTAGAATATTAATTTGGGGCATCTGAATACCAAAAAACGAAAATTGTTACAAGTTTATCCAATACCGTTACTAGAAAAGCCGCTAAAATTTGTAAATAGTTTCATCTTTAGAATATTTAACAAGACTGCTACAAAATGAAATTTACCGGATCTGTTTTGCTATCAATCAGGATCCTCTCAATCTCTTTTCTATATCTTTATCTTAACAAAGTAGTCCTATGCAATCCGTGATTGGGCAATTCTCATTTGTGACGGAAGGTATCCGTCACTTTGAGAAGACGGGTACCACTTTTACTCACGAATGACCCATGAGAGGAGAGAGGAAAGCAAGTGGAGGGGTGCCCCACCTTTTACTTTATTCATTTTGTGAGTGACATTACCCGTCACAAATACCGACCCGTCACAAGGGAGACGCTTTGTCCGTGATTTGATGATGAGTTGAACTAATTAGTTCACTGGTGAAGAGGCTTTATGCTTAACGTAAAGTACTTGTATGTTAATGCTGTTGATGCTCTCTTATAGGCTTTTACAATAGCATATTATACTCGCTCCACTAATTTAATTGATGTGGAGGCTTGTGGATATGGTTTGAGCCGCATGCACGCGCTGGTCGGCCTCTGGCTTGCGGCTATCGTATGCCAACAAATCCAACATCTTACCTAGGTTGAGTTCTTTTCATAGTAATTGTTTTTGCCACAAGCACAAAGCGACCAGGGGTTGATATGGAGTGCCGACTACATAACCACAATTCGAGTCACCTCTAACAAGTACGGAGTACTCCATAAATAACACATCTGTTCGTAAACGTGTATAGACCATCATTTTACCTAGAAATAAAATGACCCCTTTTGTATCCCTAGTGACCCCCTTAATCATTCCGTAATTGAGTCGGGACTACCACAATCAACTGTCGTTATCATTCATCGCTAATTTCACAATAAATTGTCGTAGCACTGTTTTGCAGGAGACTAGACTCTTATTGATAGTACATTAAAGCAAAATAAGTTGGATCACATATTCACAGCAGGATCATATCATAGAAAGCAAACTGGAAGTTCGAAAAACAAGGCATATACTCCCTAATAATATAAAGTCTGTAAATAAAGAGGGGGATAGTTCAGTGAAGTTAATATTATCTACCTTCCGTCTTTCCGGTTATCTCATGCTACAAGAGGTTCACGTCCTGATTCGGCACATTCCACAGCGAGGACTTGGTATTGATTGCTGAAATGCTCATCCGGACACGTCATTGCTGTACAATTCTTCTCACTGTGAAAAGCAGCAATCCGGTACAATAGTATTAGGATGACGCTCGTAACAAAACTCTTTCCAGTTTACCACAATAATGTACTGAACTATTCCTTGTTGGGGAGGTATTTGGCTTTTTATCGCCTAATAAATTACAAACTTCTACTCTCTCGCTTCAAATCCAAAAACCCCACGGTACAGGTTATTCGCACTTCTATCCTAGCCTTCGGGTGCTTGTTCCAGAACCTATGGAACACCCTAATAAGCCCTAGGGATTCGAAGTTCGAACATGTAACCTATGGTCCACAAGCTCATAATCAACCCGAGAACGGGGATGCATGAAGTCATGAACGATGCATTTAACTATTTAAGGGTAATAAAAAATATCAATCCTTTACCCATCCCATGTTCCGCCATTAGCAGTGACATCAGCAAAATAATAAGATGAAACACCATTCTGAGCTACATCAGAAAGCTGCTAAAGCATGAGTTTGGACAGCATAACAGGGTTAACTCAAAGTAGAAATTACTGTGGTTAAGCCTTTTTGGTGTGTTGTACAGTGACATTCAAGTTATATATCCAGCTTCCGTCAGGCTTTCGCACATTGCGAAAAATTATGCAATTTGGGAGTTTATTAGCTAATTCATTAGATTCTTGAAGTTAGTCCTACAGTTTATAATTGTCTTTTCACACACATCGCAAATCTTAATATAGGAATAGAGCTAGGATCTATCTATTTCTACAAAAGTTACTCAAACAGTAACCAGCTGGTACAGGTTCCATCCCCTGGCTTGACAAATGCTGGGAGCCTATAACAAACTTCAGCCTATATAACAAGGTATCATCAAATTTTTTCTTATTAAGCCTATGTGGGACAGAGAACCTGGTCGAATCTAAATGGACATCAAATGAATGTATTAACTAAAAAAACAACTCTGTGCAAATGCAAAAGAAACCTATTTATAGACTATTAAGGTTTTCCCCCAAAGCTTACAACCTTTGACTACATATGAAAAACTAGATAGCTCTGACGTGGTCAATATTTAGTTAAGTCTGTCAGAACTTAGAAATTAATGCAGGTCAGCTTGTGCAAGAGATGGAATGCGAGGAAAGAGAAGAATTGCGACATAGACGAGGAGGGTTAGGCAGTTAGGAACCAGAAGAGGAGAAAAGGAGATTGGTGGACACTGGACAGGTTGGACTTAGAGACCATTTGAAACAAAATAACTGAGGGTTAATTCATCCAATGTCCTAGTTGGATTTATATGGTTTTTACGTATTTAAGGTTACTTCTTTGCAGCAGCATGATTAAAGATTAATTGCACCATATTTGAAAGCAAGTAAAAAAAGTTTCAAGTGTTTCTATGTATGTATACTTAGGACCGCTTAGAGATCATAATCTTACCAGAAAAGAACAGAGGATTAATTGATCCAACATTTCTAAGTTAAGTTTTTCTAGTTTCGATCACATTGATCTACTATAGACTGAAAAGCAAGTCCGCTAAACTCTTGAAATGCTTCTTAAAGATCGTATCTTAACACCCAAACATTGAGGGTCAATATCTTGCTGAACATTCAGGAATGATTATCCCACCAATGTTCTAAATTAATTGATAATAGTTCCTTCATAAGCTAGGTCTGTTCGCATCTGTAGACAATCGTTTGTGCAAAACAGCATGACAACCAGTTTTATTCGAAACCACTTCTTTAAATCAAATTAAAATTTAAAAATCAGAACTAGAATGTGAGTACTTTAGCCACCCAAACATATATTCTTCCTTTGCCCACAGGTTGTAGAATTGCAGGTCAAAAGTAAACATATACTCCATAAAATTGACAAATGACAAAACCACCAAATAATCACGCAGAAAAGTTCTAAAGTCAAAAACCAACGAATATTTTAAAGGAAAAATAGAAGCAAGAGAGGCAGGATGAACCTTATGGAGTAAATGACAAGTCCAAGAGCCACGATTGCAAATGAAACGTAATATAACCAGCCAACCTTCACATAGACAATATACAATCACATGATTTTTTGGCTATCACATCGAAGTTCAGGAAAGGAGAGTAAATTTGGGATGGAGGTGGAATATTCTAATTACTGAAACATCGTAAATAAGATGATACATTTAGAAACAGTACCTCCTCGTGATAGAACAATATGCGAATGAGGACAGCCCACATATCAGAAGTAAGAGCGGAGAGATTAAACATTGTGGCTCCACTTAGCTACATTAGAACAATCATAATGAGAAATAAGAAATCATAAATAATCTTATTTGTTAATATACAATTTTCTTGGTAAGGGTCTTATTTGTTACGAGTAATATATTTACAGACAGAGCTATAACAGATCAGCTCTAATTTTCTTGTCTGCCGTATGAAATCAGAACAGATAGTTTACTCTAGGGTTATATCCTTACCTTTAGTAGAAGAGGAACAAGAGTGTAGAAAAGAAATCCTCCTGCAGCATATCCAGCAAACCCTAATATCTAATAACAATTAAAGGCATGACCAACATATTCGATAAATTACTTCCACAGTTCCAACATTGCAATTATACAATCAGAAAGAACAAGATGAAATTAGATGTTGAATACTTGAATTTGATTCTATGGTTAAATAAGATACACTCACCACGCTGTAGGACCACTCGATAGACTCAAAAGCCTGTCGTTCTAAAAGAGCGCTGATAGAAGGTTAAGGATATGAAACCACATTGCAGGATTTATGAATACCCACATGATACGAAATATCATCATTATGCTACGTATCACTCGTAAATAAAGAATTTTCAGTTAATCACCCTGATATTTCTATGAATGTAAAGGGCTTTTAGACAAAACATATATACTCAATAGGCCAATACATGATCAAAACAAGACTTATACAGTCGCCAGCCGACCACAACTTACTTGGCCGATACAAAAATAAGCCAGGATAGACTGCAACATTTAACACCCCACCATGTCATAGTACGCACCACGATCGTGACGGATACCACGACTAAATACCATGGAGTACACAACATATATAATGCTCAAATTCTGAGAAGTGAACAGAAAAGCTAGTGCAAATGGTTCAGATAAACTAGTAATTTAGTACTCAGAAACACATCAAAAGGATACATCTCACATATGCTGAACACCAATCCAAAAGCAGCAAGCATCGAAATAACTTCGACAAGATCCTTTTGTTTGACACAGTATTCCTGGAACCAATGAACATACATATTATAACTGATAAGCTCGTATTTCCACTACTTTATTTAGCGGTTTTAGGTACAATAAAGCAACATTGGGATATGGTTTTACATGATTATCCTCACAATTGTCATGTTCCTAGTGTCGGGTTAATAATGGAGTTTTGAGCAATGATTGAAAGCAAAGGGCATGTCTTGAAGTCTACCATGGTACAAAACATCAACAAGYAAGGAGGAAGACTAGCTAAGACGTGAAGAAGTGAAAGGATGAAGCAATTGAASATTTGAAGCGTCATTTACATAAGGATCGACTTCAAATGGGTATATCTTGAGTTCTAGAGCTCGTATCAATGCAAGGCCAAGTGGAGGTGAAAGTTCGTGTTCTTAGCTTTCCAACGGTAGGTCACACGCCTCATTTGGTCAAGTAACGAGAGAGATATGACTGTTTGAAAATTGCTGTCCAGAACAAAATCCGCACCGTGCGGGTTTTCTGGCCTGAAAATCCGCACCGTGCGGGTTTTCTGGCCTGAAAATCCGCACCGTGCGGGTTTTCTGGCCTGAAAATCCGCACCGTGCGGGTTTCTTGCTGTTCTGTTTTCGCCATTTCGTATTAGCCTTGTGTTTGGAGGCCCATTACTCCCATTTAGGTTTAGCATATTTATAGATGATTTTCATTAGGTTTTCAGCATCTTACATCATATCATCACAAATTTGGGTTTTATTTAGTTAATTAAGTTGTAATTGGAGATTATTTTGTTAATTGGGTTTTTAGATCTACTCATGAGGAACTAATCCCATTCCTTAATCCGTCTCAAAGATTTAATCTTTGGTTGTAAGACACTTTAATCTTTCCCTAATTATTGTTATTATTGTTAATCTCTCTTGTTTATGTTGTTAATTTTRGAATCCTTGTTTAATTAAGTGATTAAGTGTGATTTCCTTGTTGCTTAGTTTGCCAAGTTCCTTAATTGTTGATGTTGGGATTATTAAGTGAGATTGCCTTGTAATTTCATTTTAGCATCAAATTAAGGAGTGATTAGTGAGTGTGATTTCCTCCTAATTGTTTCTTAATAGAGAGATTAGCTTGTGATTAGGCATTAATCGTGTTCATTGTGCTTGATTACCCCTATTTAGTCTTTTGTTCTTTATCTTCTTGTTGATTGATCCAATGTATGTGATTTCTACTTGGTAGATTAGCAAGTTGGGTTAATGATTAAGCGTGTTTTCCTTGTCATTAGCTTTAATTGAGAAGATTTGGGAGGATTACCTCCAAAATAGGGTAATAATTAATAAATTGGGGATAGATTGTGTCTAGGATCAACCAAAAGTTATTACCATTGGGATTGGGTTAAGTTCCCTCTTAATTGATTAATCTTCATCTTATTTTACTTGCTTGCCTTCTTGTTTTGCCTTTCTTGTTGCTTAAGTTACTCAACCAAATCAATCCAAACCCCCTTTTATTTACATACTTGTCTTGTTACTAATTGCAATTGTCCTATTTACGCATTTGATTCCAACTCCAATTTCCCCTTCCCTTGGGTTCGACCCTTGCTTTCCGCTTTACTTTTTAGTAGTTAATAGGTAATTAGTGAGGTTATAAATTGTTAATTTGGCCGTTTTAAATAGCAACGTTTTTAGCGGGTCAATAACTCATAAGATAAAATAGAACACAAATATGATTGTTTGAGATGTTGGTCATGTAACATAAGAAATTTCAACCTTGGCTCATAGTCTCATACTTCCTTTGTTCCATTGAGTTGTTTGCATATTCCATTTTGGGCCGTTCCATTTAATTGTTTATGTTTCTATTTTTGGACAAGTTATGAGCTTGTAAATGACCAAAGTGCCCTGCTTTTAATTAATCCAAGCTCACCCTTTTCACCCTTTTGGACAATTTACAATATGACTCCACCTACTTTAAGCTCTCCTAAAAACTAGTGCAAAAAGCACATGTAACAACTCAATGGAACAGAGGAAGTACTAGATTATCCGGTATGTGACTACTCTGCCTATAAAAAAAAACGGATACTATATTGAATTCAGATGAGCTGATTTACCTCACCAACATTGCTCACTGCATAAAATAGTGTCGCGATAATCACAAGAAAATCTCCAAAAAGAGGTTTGGACCCACCTGAAAATAGTTACCAGCTGAAATCATTAATCTAGAAATGAATTTAGATCAGTTTTTCAACGGGCGTAAATTATGACTACAAGAGTTACAGCACATCATTAATAGTTCTTTCCAAAGATATATGACTGCACTGGCTGATGGCAGATTGCAAACATATATTTTCAGGCCGAGTCAATAACAAACTTTTGTAACTCTTTTCACCTGATTGAGTGGAAAGAAGAGGAAATTGAAGGAATCCAACCTTTTCGTATGTTTAATGACAACTTAATATTTACAAGGAACTTGGAGGGAACGGTAAAGAGAAAATGTTTTGTAATAAAACTCGTATGTTCCTTCCCTCGCAAATCTTTGCGATTTGGATAAAGCAAAAGTAAACAATAGTGAGGTTCTTTCCTTCCTACCAATTTCTCTATAATTAGTCAATTCAACTAAGAATCCTTTCAATTCTTGTTAGTCGTTACTTAATCCAAATGACATAAACAATATTTGTAATTCTTTCTACAATATTAGTGGTTGAGGGCATAAATCATAAGAGAAGTGTCTGCGCAAATCCACTTAAGGCCAAATTAACAGAGCTAAAAATTAAAAATACCCCCTTCGTCTCATTTAATGTCGTATTTAACTGTGGTGTTGAAACAATGTCGACTTTGACCTATATGTTTATTACAATATATTAAAGTTCAAATTTTTAAATAGAAGTGAGAATAAATGTTTTGATAGATCACACATGACAAAATTTCAAATTCTATACATACATTTGCAAAATTTACGGTCAAAGTTGACTTCCCTTGCACACCAAAGTCAAGTAGGGACAATAAATGTGAGATGGAGGTAGTAGTCTCATAAATTTGGACAATCTCAAAACTCATACTTCCATACTTTTTCTAGGCTTCTTCGAAATCTATGCTCTTGATACTGCACTCATATCAGTAGAGACAGCAACAAACAATGCAACATAAATGCGTCTCCATTATCTCTAGCTGAAGATGAAACAAAGTCTAACCTCCACCGCCTACCCCAGCATCAGAGACAAGCACCAAGGCAAGGCCAAGGATACATGTTGCAACCCCAAAATACTGCCGAATGGAGTATCTGGTGCCAAGGAAGAAATATGTCAGCACAATTACCCAAGGTATAGTTCCACAGTCGAAAAGAGTTGCACTCGTAATGGATGTAAACTGGAATGCCTTAGTAACTGCAAATAAAACATGGTTGAAATCATCAATTGAGGAATAACTAGACAAGCGAAACACCTTCTTAATAAATTTCTTAAGCTTTTTCATGTTTCATAGATGACATGAGTCACAGGACATCCACTCGATTATCACCTAACAGTCTAACACACAGAAACATGGTTACAGTTGAATCAATTATTAATGAAACAATTGCAAAAAAAAACTGAACTAACTTCAGGGAAAAACCCGCATTAAGTTGAGCACACTAGCAAATTATAGGCTTGAAACTCACAAAAGTAATTTCCTTGAACGTCTACGAATCCTAATGGAGCATAATAATACCATGGGACCTGAAATGCAAAACCCCAAATTACAACCGCTGATTTGAGTACAATGAGTAGAAGACAAGAGCAGAAGAAAGAAGAATAAAAAACTAAAGTATACCATCATTTTTTTACGCCGAAACAGCTTGATACTCCCATAAACAGCAGTTAAGCACAAGTAGGTAAAGAATGACTGAGTGACTGGAGCATCAACACCTATTGATACCAATCAAACGCAAACATAAACATAACATCATCATATAGTAAGTTTCAGATGCTCTACAAGTCAAATCTTCTAAAGCGCCCCACTGATAGAATATTTGATATACAGATTTTAATCTAGCGCTAACAACAACAATATTACCCCAACGTCTCAAAGGCTCCCGCAACTTGCAGAGTTGCAGGGTAAGGGGGCCGGCTTTACACACCCTTATCCTATGCTATAATAAAGAAATTGTTTCTAGATGATCCATATAACATCTATACAAATTATAATCAAAAGAAGCGCAATCAATTTAATAAGTCTTTGGCACCATTAGAGACGGCAGTGAGACATAATTGAACGTCGAAACTGAACTGAACTGAATCGAATCTAACTAAACAATACGGAAATGATAAGGAAAGGAAATAGAAAGTGAAAAAGACATGCCAAGCTTAGCTAAATAAGAAGAGGAAAAGCTGGTAAGCGCCATGAGGAAGGAAATAAGTTGACCCAATAACACAACAAATACTGTCTTCCGTAAAGCTTCATGTTTTTGGCCAACAAACAAATCTGAAAGTGTCGCCATTGTAATGTTTTACATCCAACAACAATCTCAGCTGTTCGTTGCCATTCTCATCTCTTGATTTCCTGTCGATTCAACAAACCAAGTCACTCACCATCCCCCTATATACTAAGAGACTAACAAAACTCCAATTTTTTCCGCTCAAGTTTCCCCCTTAATTATTCAGCTTCTAATAGTGGTTCTCACTCTCTATTAATCTCATTATTATGCTCTTTATATTTACATGTCATAAATAAATAAAATCTTTATTAATATATATCTTTACTAAAAAAAATAATCAGTTAATGTTTAATTATTTGTGCTTTTAGTGAAGGTAAATATGTAATCATATAATATCATTCTCTTTAAAAACAATGTTAACAAAATAGTATTCACAGAACACACAAATCTTATTCGGAGTAAAACTATTGAACCTTCTATTTTACAACTCATCATATGAGACACGATAGTATATTTTCTCATTAAATTTCAAAATGAGTTAAATTACTGTAAATTAATTGTTATAAACTCTAATATTCTCCTATAAGAAAGCCGTGCATTTGCACGGGAACTATACGCCATTTATGATCATTGCTAATTTCGAATCTGACCTACGGTTAAAGGTTTGGGTTTAATCAGGTAGCTTTCGGCCCGGATTAAATGTGGGTTCAGTTTGTTTGGATTTCAAAGAATTCAGGTGAGGCGGGGTTCGCGCGAGTCATTTTCGGTTGTGTTGTTATCAAGTTATATTTTGGAATAACGATCAAGTTGCGGTAATAAGTATTTGGGTCGTGTCAATTTGGGTGCGGGTAGGGTTATTCGGGCCGGGTCATTCGGGTAGGGTCATTTTTGTCAAGTTTACTTTTAACTAGAATAGACTCCGTGTAATACATACACGATATATATAGAATTTTAATTTTTTTTGAATGTGTTAATGTCACGATGCTAATAGTAAAAGTTTATACTTTTGTTTATATGAATTATGCGTCAAGTAAGGGTGTAAAAGAGCTTATTTGAGGTGAGCTCGGACTCGGGTCGAAATTATTAGCTCGAGCTAGAAGCTCGCCCATGAAAAAGTAAAACCCGTTTAGCACCACCCTTTATTTAAGGGTTAGGGAGTGAGAAGTTGTTGATGGATGGGTTTATGATTCAGTTTGGGTGAAATTTATAATTTTATAGGCAATTATGAGGTTAATTATTTTTGTAAGATATGAACAAAACAAAAAATCTTGTTTTCCTTTACCTCAAAAGGGAATCTTGACTTTATTTTATTTTAGGGACTTGCTAAATTCCGCACATCATTTTACTAAATCCCATACATTTTCCCCCCTTATTCCGAATGTACCCGTCTCATTTCTCACACCTACCAAGAGATAAAAAATGAAAAACCCAAAAAATAAACATCTCATCGTCCCTTCCCAATCACCCGAGCACCATAACATCGGTCGAACAGATGAACTCCGTGCCATCAGACAAACCTCGTACTCCGGCGATGGTGGTCAACGGCAATGAATATTCGCAGCAACCAAATATGGCAAATGCTTCAAATCTTCAATGCATCAATATCCAAAATAAYAGAACTCATCATCTTCTTCAATTGATCCATTGCCAGTTAAATCAAAGGAGTTTAATATTTATAGCATTTTGCAAATACTTACAGAAAGTTGCAATTCGCATCATGTTTATTTGTCAAAAAAAGGCTTGGCATTTCAATGGAATCAACATAGAAAGGGCCAACTAACAGCATATTGTTTAATCAAATTAGTCCAATATCAATTCATACCATAAAAAAATTAATTAAATCAATTTAAACACGGTATTGGTAAAATTGTTAATAAAACGGAGAAATTTCATGTAGTATTTGCGAAATATGATCCGTGATTGTTGTGTTGTTAATGAATTGTTAGGTTTGCAAGAGAGATAATGGAGATATCCCTCTTTAGGGTTTTTTTAAATGATGAAGGGTAATTATGGAATATTTGTGGCGAAGTGTGTGAGATTTAGTAAAAGGATGTGCGGGATTTAGCAATTGCGTTGTTTTATTCTCTTTCCAATTACTCTTCCTTGTAATTTGTAAATATATGTTTATACCTAGCGAATGAAAGGAATTCAAGTTTTCCCAAGTATTATCTCTTCTTCTTTCATAATATACTATCAGGTAAATAAAGAAAAAAAATTAAGATCCTTTGTTTTTCCCGTGAACCAACCATGGTTAACGATGATATCCCAAAATCCGAAACCTCACAAAATTAACCCCTCTTATCGTTTTGAACACTGACCATCCTGGTAGTGCAATTTCCAATGTTGTTCTCACAGGCGACAATTATGGCGAGTGGTCTGAGGCCCTCCAAATTTCCTTCGAGCAAAAAGTAAGCTCGGTCTTATTGACGGATCCGTGACTGCACCCTCCATGACTTCTGCCGATTTTGAATCCTGGGGGGCTGCTAATGCGATGGTTGTTTCCTGGATTCTTACAACCATCGAGAAATCTCTTCGCACCACGATTTCATATCGTGTTACTGCTAATGATCTCTCGGACGATCTTAAGCAGCGGTTTCCTGTCGGTAATGGCGCCAAACTTTATAAATTTGAAATCAGATATCATTGAATGCAAGCAAAAATCTAACGAATCCATCATGGCGTATTACGAACGGATTAAGAAACTCTGGGATGACTTACATAACTGTGATGCTCTGCCTACTTGCACATGTACTGGGTGTAAGTGCAATATTCAGAAGACCCTTGTTACCAGGCGTGAGGAAGGGCATGTTCGCGAGTTTGATGGGCCTCAATCCATTTTATGCCACAGTTCGTTCTCATTTTCTCGGGACCCTCTACTGCTCCTCGTCGCGCATGTTCAGGTGATGAATCTGACACTTCTAGACGTGTTTGCTTAGCATGTAATAGAGTAGGCCATGTAGTACGGAACTGTTTCCGCGTTACGGGGAGGTTTCCCGATTGGTGGGGAGATAGTTCACGTGAGCGTATCATCTGGCCACCTCGTGGTGGTTCTAGTTCGGGATTTAAAGAGTCTGGTTCTGCTAAGGCAAACGTTGCTGCAACTGGTGCCTCCACTTATCGAGGTCAGACTCTAACTGCCAATGATCGTTTTGATTTAAATAATCTCAATCCGGATGAATGGGATGATGTTAGACTTGGTTGATGATGCCAAGTTTCATTGTTGTTTAATGGTTTGCTTCTTAGTTAAATTGTTTAGCAAATTGAAGCATCCAATGGTCGTTCAAGGAAAAGCTCAAAGATGATCAAGATAAAGGCAAGCAAAGAAAGTTCCTAGCCTAAAAAGAATGTTGTAAACGAGGTAGTTAAACATGTTCTTTTTGTTATAGTGATTGCAAAACCGTGCAA